>JAQFXU010003458.1:0-16161 GCA_034693705.1 Spatulosminthurus flaviceps | reverse complement strand
AAAGAAGGGCAGTTATGCAATATACTGTCTCTTTCAACATCCATTTATTATAACATATGAGTGATGTGAATTTCAGGATAATCACTCTTGGGTCATTAGTATTTTGTCGAATACTTTCCGATGCTTGGAGTCCAACTATTCTGAATAATGGAGGCTCTGTATTGGAGAGGAGGAGTAATAATAATAGTAGAAAACACATAGCCAGGGAGCTGGAGTAGGGAACCTGTCTTTCCCAATAATAACCTTTAATAGTCCCTAATGACAGGTGAACATTATTATTTGGTTGAAGAATGCATAAATACTCGAGAACTAAAAGCCGTTACCCCTTTTATAATAGCTCACCCTTTATATATTATATATCTACATATGCTCTTTCCTCTCATATTTCTCTCATCCTCCTTCATTACTTCATTACTGATAATAGGCAAGTAATAGAATATGAACAAAATTCAAAGCCTCTGCTCCAGGGAGAGACTCAAGAGCAAAAGGAAAATTCTACATTTCCCCTCCCCTCCTCTCCAATAAAATACACATACATACAAATGTAAAAAGAAATAATCCGCATTTATTTTAATAATACTGGGACCATGAAAAAATTCTTTATTTGTCTTAAAGCTTATAGGCTCTACTTCCCTTATGTGTACCTACCCATATTCGTATATACACAGATTTACAGCGTGCAGGTTTTTTAATGAATTTTCTCTCGATTCGTGAGAAAAAGAGAAAATAATTTTCCCTGCATTTTTCAAGGAACTCTATTTGGTCAGAGGTAGGTTGTTTATGGAGGGTACACAGAAAGTATAGAGAAAGCAGGAGTATTTAGTCGTTTATTATTCTACCATTATTTCCTGTCCAATATTGATTATTCTCATATCTACGTAGACCATCTAATTCACATGGAGCGTACATATACGGGAATGGAAGGACAATTCCTTTGCTTCTCAACTATTCATATAATACAGCCTACATTATATAAATATATATATATATATATAAAGTAGAGACATATGGAAAGTTACTTAAGCTTCCAATTGACAATTTATTCCTCAAGTTTTTCTAAAACCCTTTCAAGGTTGCAATTGCATTTCCTTTTAGTGTGGACAGTAGTTTTTTCCCCTACTTACTCACATTTGTGGATTGGTTGAAAATGTCATGGGTCTTAGAAAAACAAGGAGGGAAAAAGGCAAGTTGAAATCTCTTACGAGAGAGAGAGAAAATAAGTATGTTTTTCTTTGGGGTGTAGGTAAGCCTTTAAGAAAAGAAAGGAGGGAAGAAAGTTCCAACTGAAACAAACAAACAAATGCGAAAGTAGTCTTAAGTTTTATTGAAGAAGAATACCATAGGATCAGTTGGAGAAAAGAAGGAGAGAGAAAGGAGAAGGAAATCCTCAAGAGAAAAGTCAAAGCTGAAAATCGAAATATATAGACGAGCATCAAACAACACATTGGAAAAAGCAGACTTGACTTTGTTTGTAAGAGAAAGCAAAGTAAAACCAAACATACTATTCCTTTCCACATGGTCGAGTCTGAACTGGAAACTCAACTTGCCTGGAGAGACAAAATAATGGAGTTGTGGTGGACAGAAACAAGGCGGAACAACAAACACTATGGGCTGGGATGGGGACGAAGGCCTTGATGCACGTCACATTTTATTACATAAAATTCCAACAGCTTTTACTATCTCACTTTTACACTATGCTCTGGCTCCTCTTCCTTTTCTCTCTCTTTTTTTCTCATATCATAAACGTATATAAGGATGTGCATCGAAAGTGCAATTCCCTTTCAATTCCTCTCCACATTGAAAATAGCCTTCCTCAATGGCTTTAAAATAATGTGCATTCTTATACAAATAGCTACGTTTGTATGTGGATAGGAAAAGGAACAGGAGGGAATGAAATGAATTACATTTCACAGTGACGCTGCACTTCCCAAAAAGTCACTTGCTTTTCCTTCCCACTATCATACGAGAATAAGAGAGAGTAAGGTACGTAAAGGGAGACAATTCCCTCTGTTTCTTGTTTTTTTTTAGCTCATCCAGTCAACTCACAGTGGAAATTTCGCTACGTCATGGGAACACAGACTTGAAGGATGCGAGAAGAGATTCAAGTAACTGATACTACTGTAAATAGCATCGCACACCACCAAACAAACTAACTAGAGATGAAAGATAATTTTTTTTAAGTTGGAAAAAAAGTGTAATAGTTTGTTCCTGATGCTAATCATTCCTTGCTCGGTAAAATTGCATCCTTCACAAGACCAACTCATCAATTGGAGCAATGTATTAAAAAAGCTAGGATGTCAAAGGGCTTCTTTCTGCGAAGCACTATACAAGTTCTACTATTACAACTCAAGCTATTGTTACACCATAGATTTTGCAGGATCATCATTACTCACTTGTCACTAATAAACAATGGACCTCAAATAGTCCATAGAGTTTTAAAGAGATATTAATAGAGAGCTATTAAAAATACACCATGTTCACATATCCAGATCAGTTCCAAGGATGCACTTGATTAACTCTGCTCTTTCTACTCGGATGCCTTTTAACTACAACAGCGTATTCGACAATTTTCCCATTCCTAGCAGCAGCAGAGTATAAAATTGAGCGAGTCTTCCATTGACATTTCATTTTCATCATCTTGTTATAGATAGTTTTTGTGATCAAAGGAAGATAGCTGAAGCCTTATGTTAGGAAGTTAGTATTTGAGGGAAGTGAGAGAGGAAGTTCTGGTCAGCGGATGCGTGTGACTCGAAAGTTGTCATCGTGGACATGATCGATCGCCGGAGAGCAATAAGTTTAACATTTTAATTACTTGATTTTCTCCAGCTATACCTATCGTAGCTGAAGCTCTCATAGCTCCTATACAGGAACAGCTATTGTTAAATAAGTTGATTAGTTAAGGAATAGCTAGACTGGTAACTTACGTCAGCAGAAGCGTCGCTCTAGTACTTCCACCACTTTTCTAGTACTACTGCACGAGTACCTTGACTAAGGGAAGAGTGAGGGGAAAGCTCTCTCATACATTTTATACATGCAAGATCAATTCCCATTTAGGAATGTAGCATTATACATGAATATGTGCCCACAGAAATGGGCAAGAACAGAAAATTTCCATGTACACAGTAAATGCTCGAACGAGTCAATCAATTTCCCTGAAAGCCTCAATTAGTTGAATTGCAAATGGTCGAATCAATTTAATATTCTACTGATTGTGATTATTCTCCCTTTAAGTGCATACGGCGTCTTTTTCCTTTCTCTTTTTCATTCTGAGAGTATCTATCCAATAATAGTTCCCATGCATAAAATATCAATCAATGATGACACTGCATGAGAAGTTTTTCCATATATGAGGTAGATTACTTTATGTTTGTTTCACCGAGGCAGGGAAAATGTATGTGGGAATAAAAGAGGAAAAAAGTAAGGAACAAATAAAAAAAACTGAAGGGACGGGAGAAAATAAGAGAAAGACATGTAAGAATTACGAAGAAGAAGAACTCGTCGTAGAAAAAATGAGTGATGTTTGCTTATCAACTTTTTTTGTCAACCCTTATTGGAGAAAATGGGATATGGAGCACGCAGAAAGAGAGAGAGAGAGAGAAGAAAACTGGAATTTTCCCCCTCCCTTCTTCCTCCTTAAACCAAATGCGATGATAACTGACCACAAAAGATAAGGAGAAAAATTGAGTCCACCAATCGAGTGGTTTGGCATTAGATCCAACAAGAATGGAATGAGCTACTGAAGGACTGTCCATTAATTTGCTTTTGGTTGGGGTCACCCTGCCTCGGAAAGGAGGCTTTGCCTTTCCTTTTGCAATATTTTATGTATATATGTTACGTATACTTATTCTATAAACTATCCTATCTCTTTCATATGCTTTTGTATTCCAAAGAAAGTTACTAGTATCTTTTTGTATAGAGCTCAAGTTCATTTCAACCATCTGATATTCTGGTCATTTAGGAAATAAAACTGACTTTTTCCGAGCCTCTGTCTCCACCAATAATAATACCCTTTTGCAATGTAATATCCTGGAAATAGCAAGTGCTTTGGCCTTGGGTTCTCTTCACTGATTTTTTTTCTATCCTATCACCCAAAGACCCTGGACAAAATTCTCTAATATCAAAGTACACACATGGATACATTCGTGCCCATAAATACAGAGAGCATAAAAGAGGAATGACAATCATGTGCCTTTTTCATGATGGAACTGGTTTTGGAAATTATGTATCAAGTCAAAACACTATACACAAACTCTGCCCGGTTTTAAACACATAAGGATCTAGAGCCTATATGGATGGAGCTTTCGAGGAAAGTGTCATATACAAGTCAAGGTAGTAGTGGCGGTATTTTATAGACGAGGGGTAGTTAAGATACTTAAATGTACTACTGTCAGCATTGGCGGTCTCATCTTAAGAAACGATGATGACGTTGTCATAAACTATAAGGGAGAGGAATAAAGCTCGAGTATTTAAACCTAATAAGATTCCTTATCGCATGTTGTCAAGCTCAGGGAAAACGAATGTGAAAACCCTTCACCGTCTGCTCTACTCCTCTGATCAAACACATACACTGACGCACATACACCCACCTACACTATACATAGACACTATTAAACTGACTTTCTCTCTCACACTCCTCCACAGCATTATAAACTTACTGTGGCTACCAACTTGGAAATCTCCCCTTTAATTTAGCTTAGTGCTGGGTGACATTACCAAACTTACAAGGCAAGTTCAGCCTAGCCCTGACACACAGGAGTAAGAGAGAATCAACTTTTATTAGCTACAAGTAACTTACATTGTGTTCCACCGTCCTCTCTCTCTCTTCTATCACTCCCTTCCCTTCCAAAAAAACTACCTATCTAAAAAAAGATTTATACTAGAAATTTTCTATAATAAAATTATCACAATTTCTAATACCACTGCATTCGTTCATTTCCATTAATTATTTTTTGAGAACTTGATACATGTAAAAATAGTCGCTCGCTCATTTGATAAAAACTCTCGAGGAAACTTCCCAAAAAGCTGTGAGAAATTTTGTTGGGAAAAGTTTCATAGGGAAAAGTCTTTCCGTAGTTTCTCTCTCTTTTTCTCTCTCTCTCTCTAGGGAATTATCATTGAAGTTGAATCGAGTGTAAAAATTAATTAGAGTTTTCCCTTTTCTAGGGTTAGAAAATGAAAAATTTCATGGTTCCAAGCATCTAATAATGTTTTGTTTTGCTCGTCATTTTTTTTAAATCCATCCTTTGATCTTTTCTTTTGAACTTGTACAAACAAGTTGAATGATAGGGAAAAAAGATATATTTTTTTATAAAGATTAATAAATGGAGTTTCCTTATATGTATCTCCCTATAATCCATATGGAGAGCTGAAGAGCAGTGGGGATTGAGCACTGCACCTTGATTCAGTCCATTAGGAAGAGAAATAGTAGAGGATGGTTGAGAATAGAGAGCTTAGTGTATGGGTGATACATAAAATATAACATAATAAAGTGTCAGCCTTCCTTCCCATCATCCAGCTCTATTTGCTCAATTACAATCCATTCCATATGATTTGGGGGTTGGATTCAAAAGAAAAAGAGAGGGAGAAGAGAGAGAGAGAGAGAAAAGCTACTACTACTCAATGAGCCACAGATATCGTGAGTATCCTTTCCCCACCACCGTGTTCAACTTGTTGGGAAGGGATGAACACTGAACACATAGGTATTAGTCAACCTACAAGAGGAGCAATGTTACATGGAGCAGGATGCGATGCGGTGGGTGAGGCAGACAAAAGGATAAATAAGACGAAAGAGACAGAGGAAAAGATGAAATAGAAGGGAAACTAAAGTAATAGTAGTAACTAGAAATCGGAGGATCGAGACAGTCCACAATATAAGATGATATATATTTTAGATATATGAAAACCCCAAAAGCAAACGACTTTACTAGCTATCAAGCTTAACAGAGAAGCTTAGCGAGGCGAAAATAGTAAAAGCTGTAGTAGTTGCATTGGGAAATAGAAAAAACTCATAGCTGCTACCACAAGGATGCAATTTCTCCAATGAAATATTGTACATGTAAAAATTCTCATATTCTCCAGTATCTTTCCTCCAATATAAAACGAGACGAAGCCGACGAAGAAGAGTGAAGTCAACTTTGACAAACGTCAACATCGGCTTCCGCCCTCATTCTCTATCCTCACTCAACAAACTTTGTGGTCAAAAAATATTTCCTTCTTCATATATATTTATACATAACTATCCCCGTCCCCTTCAAGCTTCTGCTGACTGAATCAAAAATGAGTTTCTATCTACTACCAGCCCATAATGGACATGTCGGTTTTTTCCACATCATCCTCTCCACACGGAATATTATTGCTAGTATCCGGGAAATTTATGAGAGCATCTTTGCCTTCTTCGTCTAACCCAAAATGACCATCCTAAACAACAAGAATCCAAAGAAGAAGAAAAAAAAGCATTTCAAACTCTGTCTCCCTTCCCTATTTATTTCCCTCTATTATATACATAGAAAGGTCCTTTTTCTCTCTATGCCATAAATCATTGAGGATGAGCAAACCATGGAAATTAGAGGTGGCTTCATGCGTGGAGGCTAAATACCTCCTAGCATTCATGATGTCTATAACTTGAGTCGGATGATATATCAATAGGAATAAAAAATGAGGATTGCATTAATTAAATGAGTAATTTGGGAAATAATTGATGGACTAAAATTAGTGGAGAGTCACCGTCCTGTCACAAACTAAAATGTGTTAATAATGTTGACTTTATAATGAGGCAGCTGTTGGGTGCCAATGATATGTGCACTCGGGTAATGAATCATTTTAGACGTTTCTTCTTTCGCTGCATTTTCCACATACGTATGTATTTACATAGAGGCACAACACCCGTGCATGAGTAACTATGCATAGAACTCGGCCAATTTTACAAGCATCTCTGATGGAACAAGTGAGTATGGTGGAAAACTTCACTTGAAATCTGAGTAAACATTAATATAAAGGAAAGTCTCATAAAGTAAAGAGATTTAGAAATTATTCACTCATATTCATATGTATCTTAATGGAGTTTTCAACCATCAGCTTGTACCTACTTCAACTCGGCAGCAACAAAACCCTTGAAACTTTCTACCTCTTCTGTTGTGAGACGCCTGCTGGTGTGACTGATAAGACTCGCCATGTCAAAAGGCCTGACTTGCAAATCCACTCCCACCTAAAACTCTCCCTTCATTTTCTATCTATCTTATTTTCCTATGGTTTTCTAACTGACTGAAGATTCCATAAATTATTAAGCTCTCTCTCTCTCTCTCTCTTGCTTAGGAATTATATAGTGGATGATGTATCTCTGTATTTAGGAAAAGCGTCATTTTGAATCAACATCTTTGTTCGTAAGAGATTTCCAGAGAAACAGTACAGCTTTATTTTAAGGGCCAAAAGCATATCTCCTACACTTTCTCCCTTACATCTGGTTTTAGTAGCTTTGGCTACTTTTCAATAAAGCCTATGTATATAGTGCCGTAAATAGGAGCTTGTCTGTGCATTAACATGACAGCGGTTATCACCTTTGAAATTCAGGTTAAGGACCAACAAATCTTTCCCAAGTGTAGGAAAACTAACTTCCAAAACTCTTTCAAACCTCAAGCATTTAAGCAGATGGCTAATGCTGAATGCTCTTCTCCTACAATTCTACATGTACCTTATGGTAGTGGCCTAACCGAAAGGATAAGATTCGCGAAAATGGATTTTCTTATGTTTTAATAATAAATCAAATTTCCAGGAGAAGCTCACTCAGTTTTATTTCACAAAATTTCTGAGTAAACAGTCATGTTCACAATTTTTATCAAGTTGGATGCACGGCAATGTGGGATTTTTCTTCGGTTGTTTGTATGTAGCGTGTAACTGTAAATACATATGTAGATAATAATTTAAAACTTTATCCAGTTCTTGTTTTCTGTAGAATACATAAGGTAAATAAAAGGAGTGTGATGCCCCACGCGGAACCCCCAAATCCTCTGGCATGGGCTGAAGGTTTAACTGAGTTATCTTAAATCTTGACAATGGCAAGGTACTTATTTGCTTAGATTCCTCCGCAGTTTACCCGAGATTGTTAGTGTTGCTCTGTATATGTGTGTATGTGTGTGTGTGTCTACTCTCTCTCTCTCTCTCTGTGTACTTTGTATTCCTCTCATATGTTATAAGGGAGTTGAAGTAATGGAGCAAATAGAAAATATGTATTTTCTCCTACTCAACAACATGACAGCAGGGGTTGATTCAGATTTCCTCCTCCGAGTCAATATTTGTGGAAGAAAATACGTTTACCGATCCTCTTTCACTTGAGTGAATGTATATAGCCCGTAACTATAACTATAGATATGCTCCAGAATAACTTTTCATATTCAAGGATTTCCAAATCCCTAGCCCAGACCTACATAGGAGATGATCCAAAGGATGGAATTCCTTAAAATCATCATTTCACAAGTATTTTCCATACACACATAGTACGGATGTGAATTAAAGTAAACATTTGGTGGATTAAGGAAGGAAGTACAAAGCATATGGAAGCTTTTACAAATTCCGATTAAACTTCACTTTGATTTGGAATTGATTTTAATTTAATTAAAATCCTCAAATCCTAACGGCTACCTTAAATATATTACCGACTGCTTTACATTACGTTTAAGTTATGTAGTCAAAGTTAAGACGAAAATGTAGAGAGAAAGAAAGGAAGTTTAAATTGCTGTAGTTTATAATTGGAATTCCTATGCACATGCATAGAGTTGAGTGGAGTAGGAAGGAGAAGGCTTAAAATTAATTTTTAATTTTCTACTGTTTACAAATGGTGTGCGCATACCTTTTCCCTTTACTCTTCATATCGCAAGTAGTGGGGAAAGTTCAGAGGGCTTAATGTTCTAGTAGAGTTGTTGGCCTGTGAAGGGGCCGGGCTTAATTATCTGAGGAGATAAATCAAGTAAAATCACCTCTATATTGGTGAGAGTATGCATTAAATATGATATTAAATGTTCGGTTACTTCCCAACACTCATTTATGTTCAAGTCCGTCCAAGGATTTTGTTTTGTTGGTTTAAACTATACGCTAAAAGAGCCACGGTTTTCAACTACAAACTAAAACTCGGGGGTTGTGGGAGAAATAGAGAGAGAGAGAGCTACTGAAGAGGGAGAGAAAGTAAATAGTTTGAAAAGGTAGGAGGTAGAAATACACTCAAAAAGTGCATATAATATATGTGTGCGTATAAGTTGTCGTCTTCAATTAAATTTTCCACAAAAGTTTTTCTTGTATACATTTCGTATTCATCTGCTGGATTATTAAGAGAACTAAACAACAGCTCTTTGGAATAAATAGAATAGTAGAGAAAAAGTTTACTTTGGAGAGTCGTTGGGGAACGCTCCTGCTCATTTGCATTGTTTTATATACTCTCGTGCATAAGAATGCACAAGAATGAGTATGTTTCTGTATGCCAATGCTAGAGGTAAAAACTCTATCTCTATATATAGATGAGTACAGATCAGGAACTTGCAATAGGAGAATATACAAACCCATAGAGAATTAACTTTCCCCTGTTTTCACCCTGCCTGGTGAAAGTCGACAAAAGGAAAAAAGAACATTTTTCTTTGTCCATTCTCCTTCCTCCTAATTTTTTTCTAAGGGGGGAATATTTTAATTTGAATGGATGGATGCAACTCTTTTTTCTTAGGCTATCAAGCAATTTGTAAAACTCACTTTTCTTTAACACCAGTCTTCTTCTTCTTCTTCTACTGCTTTTATTTACTTTATTATTACATCAGCCAACCTATCCCACCTTCCCTATTAAAAGGATATAAAGAATGCTTTAAAAAATACATCAAAAGGTTTTAATGTCAATAATTTTCCATCGATATATTTGCTATTTTTTATTACCCTATGAAAGAAGCGCAAGGTTACGAAAGAGTACGAAACGATTTTTCAAAAGTTAATTTTCCATACTATTAAAGAAGGCAGGAGGAGAGAGGGAAAAAATTGGATTCAGTCTTCTTCAAGTCTTCAAGTTTTTTTTCTCATGAAATCCAATTTCCTGCATCCAGAAACTCTTTCGATATGTAAACCACGTTGAGCTTACACGTATTATATGGTTAAAGGTATTTTCAAGGACTTTCTCCATTACGTATAAACAAACATTTTCTGTCTATAAACACTGCGCTTCAAATACATCTATCGAAACTTTATATGTAATACAAGCTTACGTGTACTTTTCAACGTTCTATGAAAAGATTCATCTACATAAAAGATTGGGAGATTGTATCCACCTTGTTGAAAGGGAACACACATACATAGACAATTACCATGCATATGAATGTGGCAGGCTAAATATGATTTTCTCAGTAAATTAAATGCTACATAGGAGAGAAAGTCTTGTGGAACGAAAGCTTGGTTCTCCTCCTCATGAATTATAAACATTTGATGTTCCTCTACTACCCCGACCTGGAAAAATCCACTAAGATTCTTACTTCACCTCTCCTCTACCTCTCCCTATATACACTCTTTTGTAACCGTATTTATGTGTACATAAGACTTACAAACTCACTGCCTCGATAACAAGGAAAGGAGCGCTCCATACCTCTCGAGCTCCAACGCTTTCACCAATAATTCTCTTTTCCTATCTCAACCCTGTATCTTGAGTAAGTCGGCAGTACATGTGTACTCTGTATGCGTAATACTACTTTGCAAATGCTCTCAAACGCTTTATCACGTTTACTTTATCAAGATATTTCTTTATGCGGTCCCTTGAACAAGGAACGCGTGTGAATTTTTCAATTCTCAACAGTAATCAAGTGAACAAGTAATATACTTGGAACATAATGACTTGACTTGACTTGACTCCACTCCCATTTAAATACATGTAGTAATATATAGATAGAGGAAAAAACTACATAAGACTCTTTCTATTTAAATTATCTGTATAAATTATGGAGGGACATTTCCACGTTCTCCAGAGATTTTCAAGTCAATAAGAAAGATGTGCCAAAGAGATTATTATTACTACATGTAGAGAGGACAGGACTAACTATATACAAGAGCCGGCTTTTTTAATAGCTTGTCATCGGCAGCTGAATTAATGAGCAGCTTGTATGAAAGGAGGCTTGGTATAGAAAATACATGAGAAAATATCTAGAGAGGACTGTATAATGAACTGAGCATTGAACCTTCCTTAATTGCATTGGACGTTATTGCAAGAGAAAAGAGCGAGAGAGTTGCTCTTGACTAAAGAAAAGCCTCCTCTTATTATGGTGATAATGATGAATAATTTTGCAAATAGAAAAAAGATGCTGTGTGCTATTTTCGGTAATTAATTGCTGAATATTTCCTCCCAGTATTTCTTTACGTATTTTTATGCATAAAAAATAGGAGGGTAATAAAAAGAGGAGTTTTTTACGCTTGTACAAGTCAGTGGTTTTGACGGTTAAAAAGTAGAATAGGAATGGTACTCAAGTGGGAAATGATAGTTGGATAGATAGCTGGAGGACTTTCTATTACTTTAGTAAGAGTAGTACTACATTGGAGCAATGTTCTTTTAGAAACTGACAAAGCTTATTACAAGTTATAAAATGATGATGAGAGACAATAATTGTGTTGGTATAAAGAAGGAAAGAGAGAGAGAGGAAAAACTTATATTTTTCTCTAAAGGGAAAAAGGGGCCCCGGAGCTGGACTTTGTGAAGGGAAGTGTGGCAGAAGACGTTTCGGAAAAATTAGGAGATGTGAAGGGAGATCGATCAGACGGTGCCGACTTGGGAGTTGGCAAACTGCAATTTGTTCTCCTTTAGTCAAGTGGGCCGAAAAATCATCGGGTTTCTCAACCGAAAAATTATTTCACTCCGGGCAGGCCACCGACAGTCAATATCCATTTCTTTACGCCATCCCATCCCTAACCTATTACTTTCATTTTCATTTCGTCCCCCCCAAACCACCACCACCACTACTTCTTCCTTCAGTCTCCTCAGCTCTCAAGTTCGTCGTAGTAGTACAACTTATAAGCAATAGCTACCCACCAAGTAGTCATAAGTAACCTTGTGGATTTCTCCTTAGGTATTTCAAATGTGAAAGTGTTGAGGGAAGGGATACACACTCTTTGGTTTCTCTCTGCTTCCTTTCCCACATGTACACTACTCTATACATATAAAGATATGATACTGGGAAAAAGAAGCTCTTGAAACATGTATACACCTGCATATTAGATTTTATTACTGGATGGATCCGAGTCATCTTCATACGTAACCCTAATGCCTCACATGAGTAAAGAATAAAATCCTCAAGTTTTTTTTTCGCCTTAGCCTTCCACTACTAAGACCCAACATAGGAACATATATGTATATACAGCAGGAGTGGAGGAGGGAAAAAACTCACCAAAAACTTCCACCAAGGTTCAGTCATCCAACTACAAATTACTTCACGTTCATCCATTCAATACATGGGCAAACGTGTATCATTTCATGTTCCCATGCACACTCCTTTTCCTATAGGCCATAGATTAAGTTTGAGAACTCAGCATACTTTTGGGAGTGTGGTTATTTATAAATACGCTGCTGCATATGGTAAAATCTATACATAATATATAGCTATCCATAAGTTGTAGGTATATTTGGGAAAATTTGGCAAAACCCTTCAAGCGTATATGTTACTACAGGGCAAAAAATATTTTCCCGAAAGATCAAATGAACTTTTATTGCTTCTGTCATCCGCCAATCTCAATCATGCGTTTAAATTCAAACTTGTCCCCAAGCCCCACAGCTCGGCTGCTCCCTTCAATATATTGGCAGCCGTCAAGTTTAGACCCATATGACATAAGGTAAGTCACAACTTATAAAACAATCAGTTCCAACCCAGACTTTATGTCCTGCAGATGTTTTTAAATTCTTTTAACTAATTTCCTCCTATACTTTCCAACCGACTTATAGCACTCAAAGACAGAGAGTGAGAGAAAGAGCATTGGCAGTTTCTGGCACTCCAGAAGGAACAAGATGTATGGTCGGGTCCTGTCAAGGAAATAATTTTTGTAGTAATAATCGTACCATTACTTCTACTAAGAACCCAGCATAGCATCATTAGAAACAGAGCTGAAACCGTCAAAAGTTATTTCATTTTAGTGTGACAGTAAGAAGTTTATTGGAAGCTGATTATTTCCAGAGATACCTTCTTCTCCTTGGAGAGTGGAAAAAAATGTTTTTGTATTTCCTACGTGGAGAACATTAACAACAGCTTCAACCCTTTTTATTCACATACTTGTATATATCCTCTCTTTCACATGAGACAACACACAGGCAAATGTGAGTCAATAAGAATTTATTTGAGGATTCCGTGTCCTTCTTCTCGTTCTCTCATAATACGATATATTTCTGTATTCTATGACCAGATATTTTGTCCCCTGTTTTCATTCATTGAAAAGACCACGTCAAGAGCAGCAGATGACTTGGCGAAGACCAAACATTAAAAGTAATGTGTGTGATTAAAGGAGGACTGGGAGGGAGAAAAAATAAATGGAAGTGCGAGAGAGAGAGAATGAATTTTTCAAATGTGAAATACATAGAACGCAAGAGAATAATCACGGAATTATTTCCTCTTCACGATTAGTCCACTACTCGAGAGAGAGAGAGAAAAGAGAGGACTTTTACCCATGATATGTATATATAACTATATGTAAGATAATATGTATTATGAGAAGAAATGATGCAATCTATTCCCAGCACTAATGCTTTTACGTCTTTCCGTGCATGCAAGCGGTAATCTGTTAAATTTCATTTTCCAAAGAGGCTTTTAGTTAGCTCCTCACAAAAGCTTAAAATATTCATTTAAGAGCTGGCCAGGTTTATCTCAAGATGAGTTTTTACACTCCTCTAAAAAACTTACTTGTGGCTCTATAATACAACATATTATATACTAGGGCAGGAGTAATTCAAGATCCTTTAGAGGAGAAGAAGTACAGGAGGAGGTGTTTTAACGTGGAAAAAAACACCAAGGTAAAAGTACACTCTTTCACTAACCCACCTTTCCCTTTTTAAGCTATATACATACAGCAAATGGGTGCTAATAGGCATTTCCACCATTTCTTCATCTCCTCTTACATCACCCATCACACAGCAGCCACTGTATCTCCCAAGATAGCCCTTTACACCCGTCCTATTGCGTATACAATACATACAGGGACCATAGATTTTACTTCCCCTTTAAGTTCTCGTCCTGCTTATGATTTTAAATAGCTGTCGATTTTATGTCCATATGACTTAACATATATGTACATAAGGGTGGCAATTTCGGGAGATTTTCAATGTGCAAAGTGATGGTGTGGTAAAAGAGTTGAAAGCTAAAACATATTCATAGCATAGGTACTACACAAGGAAAATGAATGCAGTGCTAAAAGTATGGCATTATTTGTGCACATACAAAAATGTGGTGAGAGGGAGGATATGCATGTACGTATACAAAGTCGTGTAGCAGAGCAGAGCTCCTGCAGAAGTCCGCCTCTTGTAATAACCATTTGGGAAGGAAACATTAATAAGTAGTGTACTTTACTGTCCCTGTCATAATGGCAGATTTTATGACGGCTCCAAATGTAATGTAATAAATGGCAAGTTAAGTTCACTTGTAGCGGCTCATTGATAAAGTTTCGGCTCGTTCGTTTGCCAAATGGAAGGCACAAACGAACCCAGGAACGACCCAGTAAGTGCTTACTAAAGCAACCCATAATGGTGATAGTGAGCAATAAGCAATGGTGTTCTTGGTGCCCTTGCTATTCTTTAGAAGAGTGTTGCCTCGTATAGTACTATCCCGCTCCTACTCATTCAAAACTATGGGGAAAAGTTAGCTCTATAGTTTTAAGGGATGTATGTATATATATAGGGGAGAAAGTGAAAGCAAGGCTGGAATAAATTATCATACAAAGACTTGAGACAATAATAACTAAGACGCCCATTCCCTTATTATTATTTCTCCTTTTCTTCTCCTTAAACTATTACTTTCTCTCTCTCTCTTCTCACTCCTTTCTATATCTTTCCCTCAAACAAACTTTCCCCTTTGATTCTAAATTCCCATAGAGTGTAACTAACACCCTTTCATATCCTAATCGAATTCATACCGTGAAATTTCTTACAATTAAACACCTTTTTTCCCTCATTCCTCACTCTTCCAACCGTTAACTCCCACAAGGCCCCGCTGCATTTTACTATTATATTCCCAATACTTTTAGTATAATTTTAAAATTTGATTTTCTCTCTCGATCTCTATGTAATAGAAAGTTCCACAAAGAAACAATCGGGAGAGGAGGGAAATTGAAGGGAAGCGGAAATAGGGAAACAACCCATTAAGCCACGGGATACATTTCATCCCACAGTCGTTTCCATATAGTTCAGGAAATTAATTATTTTTCCTCATGCTCTCCAGTTGTGTGTGTGTACAGTACGGACATGCACTCATGGGAAGAGATCCAAGAGTCAGTGTAATTTACAAATGATCTCACTAACACTTTACTCTTCCTCTTCAACTTTATGGTTCTTGCCCCCTATTCCTATGTATTATTGGAATTACAAAATCTAAGTCTGTAATTTGTAAGTAAACATTCAAGGCTTTTAATGTTACAAGGATTTGTATCTTTTAAATTTCTGGTGAAATATTTGGAAAATGCTTTTGAGTATTTTAGTATTGTGTTAGGGCTTAGGTCAAAATATCAATACGAATAAAATTATTGTATAGATCACTCCATGTAACATGTAATTAAACGGTAGCTTTAGTAAATTTACGTGGGATGATTTTATAGCTTATGCTTCGTATGTGAAAGAAGAAATTGTAGGAGTTGGATCCGTCACGGTTCAAGAGAGAATGGCAGCTCTGGTGGATCCAGGTGGATGCAAACATAAATTCATGAGTAGGTTTTGATGCGTGGCACACGTAATCATGTAATATGAATCGTAAATGCATAAATAAAGTATTTTCCAGTGCGCCCGCTTTTACCCAAAACCTTTCCCCGTTTTTTTCCCTCCATCCATCCACTTGTAGTGGTAGTAATGGAGTAAAAGTATACACTCGAGACGAAAGCCATGCTTTGTAGGTTTCAAATTTCTTGTGATAAAATCCAAGGAAAATTATATGCACAATTTTGGAAATTATTATTCTCAAGCTGGAAAAA
>JAQFXU010003457.1:0-16166 GCA_034693705.1 Spatulosminthurus flaviceps | reverse complement strand
GAACCCGGCCGAAAACCCGGCCGGGCCGGGTTCGGGCTTGACCCGGACCGAAAACCCGCTACCGGGTCACACCTCTACCCAATGCCTACTATCTACTATATCTACATCATTTGCATGCAATGAAATTCTGGTCATTCTGTCCGTAGCTTGAGCTCCACGGCACGAAAAATATGAAATTTATGAAAGGAACCTGTACGGCACAAAAAGCTACCGTTTCTTTTTCAATGCTTACCAACTACATATAGCTATACACTAATACACTCGTAGACTGCATCAATTACTCAATATTCACTTGCAGCTCACCAAAGAACCCGCACAGGCGAGAAGCCCTTTTCATGCAATCAATGTATTTATTCCAGAGGGAGGAAAAGCGGAGCACTACAAAGCCATATGTTACATCCATTCACAAATGAGACAAACACTTTATAATTTGATTTTTTCTTCTTTCCCTCGAATGCACAAATAATGGTTGATTTCATTGCTATAATATGTAAATAGCTAGATACAGAAGCTGTAATACACATAAACATAGATAAAGGTAAATAAATGAAAAAATGAATGCATTATTGGTCCTCACCTTTGGCTATATTTTTAGAAGGTTGAGTTACCAAATGCTCGACGCACTAGTTAAACTCAAACATACATGGAATGAAAGGAGTGAGTGTTTAAAGAAAATTTCAATAATATAAAGAACTCTATCATCTATAGAAAGTGAGTCCCTTTTTGGCCTTGTAAATAAATTCACACTCTCTCTATAGATCCAATCTGGGTGGATTCAAGAGTTTTATGATCACATTGTCTGGCTTCGGTGAGCTGGAAAGGAAATGCAATAAAGTCTCCTTACCGACTGACGTGCACTAATTATGCACTCATTTCAAGTATGGGAAAATATAGAGCTACTTTTAGTAAATCCGTTGCTTTATTTATTATGCAAATCATATACTTCGGTTAAGGACACTGACAAATAATGTGAATCTTTGCCTGAAGGAAGTTACTTATATTGTAAGAACCCCTTACGTGATTGCTTGTTATTACACAATCTGTATTTCTTTGTTAGTCTCAATTTATGAGAATTGTGTATTTCAATTGTTGAAGCTTCAACCTTATTTTACGAAGAATCTGTTAACGAGTAAATCCCGAGGTGAGTAAAATTAAATTTACGGGGATTTATCATAAGCTGCATATAGTCAGGAAGAGAAATGTTTAGACATTTATAGAAATTCTACATATTATATAAACTTTATTCTTCCCAAAATTTATTATTTTAAACTAACAATAATATTTGTGAAGCAAAAATGTTTTGAAATGTGTGCTTGGACTTACACTCTTTTTATTTTCATTCTCTTATTTTTAGAATCAAGAAAAACCATGGGATATTATCAATTTTCCCACGTCACTGCACTAGCTCTGTCCTTCCTTCTGTACGGACTCCTCGCTCCAATTTACGCGCTCTTTCTGACTTACCGATTATTTGTGCTCATTTCTTGGAAAATATTTCGACCGGAATTGAAGGGTTTTATTGAAGGAAACGATGCTATGTTTACAGAAGATAATCCCGGAATTGCATTCAGCCTTATCACTATGAGCATCGTGGTTGATAAGGAAATATCAGTACTGAGATTGAGGGAAATGTTCCATCAACGCCTTCTACCCATTAAGAATTTAAAAGGGGAAAAAGTTTACGAGAGACTCAAATACTCCACGACAAAATTCCTTGGCTATTATTTCTGGAAGGAAGATGCTCACTTTGATTTGGCCAACCACGTCCGTAAATATGACTATGAAGAAATCCTTGGCTGTCCTCCACCCAGTGATAAGAAAACATTGGAGCACGTGCTAGGAAAACTGGCGGGGTTCCCGTTTTCGAAAGATAGAAGCAATTGGGAAGTTCTGGTAGTTGGGAATTTTTGCCAGGAAGGGAAAAAGGATTTAGGCTTGCTAATTTGTCGCTTTGATCATTCAATTGCCGACGGTCTCAGTGTCCTTGGGTTATTCCGGAACTTATTTCAGTCCCCATTCACAATTTCCAAACCTTCAAGGAATGACAGTTCTTTGTCTCCATTCCGCTGGTTGTATCTTCTACTTACGTTCCCCGCACAACTTTTGAGACCATTGCCCATCTTGCTAAAGAAAAGGTTTCTAGGGGAAAGAAATTTTTCCAAAGGGCCAGTTTTCGACATCAGCGAGAGAATCTCGGTTGAATTAATCAAACGTATGAAAAAGAAAGAAGGAGTGGAGTTTGCCTCGATTGTTCATTCCGCCATTGATACGGCGATTTACAGAACTCTGAAGGAGACCAAGGGAGAGGTTCCCAAGTCCATGACGTCGGTGTCCTCAATGCCTTTTAGTGATCATCCAGGGTGCATGTGTAATTACTCGTGAGTCTTTATTTAATAAGCATGATACTCAAATAATTTGTACCAGATGTCAAGTCATTTTGAAATTATTGTATTCTTCCTGTTGTTTTGATTTCTCAGAAAAAGATTTTGTTCGTTTTATTGCCATTTATTACAGATTTATTATATGCTTATTTCAGCCGAGCAACCCTTGGGGACTTCCCATTCAGTATTTCCCCTCGAGACCAACTGCTGAAGACGAATGAGATTTTGAAGGAATTGGAAAAGGATTTGAGTCCCACCGCTTGCTATTATTTTGCGCATGTACTATCAAAATTACCGGTTAAAATTGCTAGAAAACTTTTCCTTTCCTTGTGCGACATCGGGCCCTCTTATTTCATATCAGATCTTCCTATCACTTCAACCAGGGAGCGAATTAATGATGAGGCAGTCATTATGGATGTGATTTTTACGTTCAACGCATTCTATCAAATCGGCAAGGCTTGAGGAACTTTTTATTTTTCAGCTTACATATATATTTTGGCTATTAACATTTAAAATATTCGGCTTTTAAAACTACCTGTATTTTAAATTTTACTTTTAGGATTGTTTATCACTAGCTGGGGTGTGAACAACCAACAGAGATTCGGATTTTGCTATGGAGAGGACGTGTTTGGAGCGGAGGTCCCTCAAGGGATGTTGTCCAAGCATTTTCATGAAGCTTTGGAGGAGCTGGAGTTGATGATTGAGGGCGTCAAAAAGGATATTTGAGATGAGTTACGTTATTGAATATGCAGTCATAGAACATTTTAGTTTAATTATTGCATTTTCTACTCTGCTCTGGTCTAATTTTTTAATGTTAATCCTTAGCAGAAATTAAGAAGAGACTTTGCTGTGACATTTTTAAATGAAATGAATTCGAATAAGATTATAGGTTTCGCTTTTGCTATGGTAGTACTTATTTGGGAAAATTGAATTCTCTGCCACAAATTTTACTAAATTTCAATTGTATCCGTGAAAATGTGATTAGAACTAACTATGCGGTGTGCTTCAATTTTCCCTTGTAAAAAATATTGGGATTTTTTTGTACATTCTATGCCCATTTTAGTATATTCTCTTTATGGTGGCATCCAAGGGATCCCAGAAATTCTGCCACTATAGAGAGATGCCACTATAGCAAACATTTTACTTATTAACATTTAAGGTTGATTTACGTCAAAAAGTAACTTTGATTCCATATAATGTAGTAGGTTTTCAAGTTTAGTCTGAATATAGCCTAATTTTGGACAAAAAAGGAGCAAGAAGTGTCTAAAAATCAAAACATTCTTCAAAATTCTGTCACTATAAAGAGATTTTTCAAAAACCCTGCCACTATGGCGTATACCTTAAACATGGGGAACCTCTGGGGAGGATTTGAGTCTGCCACTGCAGTACTGCAGTGGCTAAAATCGAAAAAAACGGAATTTTCCATTTTGCCCAAAAGTCAAAGTGGTTCAAATTATTAACGCATATGGATTTTCTTAAGCAAAGTGTAAAACTGCATCTTTTTGGAAATTTTCCCCACCCTAGCCCTACCATGCTGGGAACAGGACGCAAGGATGTCTATTTCTTATACATGGAGTAAATGGAATAACACGAGTTCCCCGCACTGGGTTAAAAATGTACGTAGGGCTAGCATTAAAGGAAAAGCTGATTTTTGTAGCAAAAATTATGTAAATTTTTATAGGATAGCCGCAAATTACCCCATATCAATTTTTCCCACGATATAATTACCCGAAATTTGCAAAAAATATGCTTGTTACAATATTGGATGTACTCCACATAGAGAAATGTGGTTGGAATTTTTTGATAGCCTACAATTTCAGCTTTCAGAATTGCCAGTACACGTGGTTTTAGTATTGAAAGTACCGAAGATACGAGGGATGTTGTCGACGTGTATTTCGAATGTCTTTGTTTTGAAATTTCCTCTCAGTACCCCCAAATTTTGGGACATTTTCGTGCTTTCAGAGGCCCATACTTAACTTCCCATATCTTAAGCACCTGAAGGATTCAAAATTCGTGCACTGGCAATTCTGAAAGCTGAAATTGTAGGCTATCAAAAAATTCCAACCACATTTGTGGTTATGTGGCGTACATCCAATATTGTAACAAGTACAATTTTTGCAAATTTCGGGTAATTATATCGTGGGAAAAAATTGATATTGGGTGATTTGGGGCTATCCTATAAAAATCTACACAATTTTTGCTACAAAAATCAGCTTTTCCTTTAATGCTAGCCCTACTCACATTTTTAACCCAGTAAGATGTAGAACTCGTGTTATTCCATTTACTCCGTGTTTAAGAAATAGACATTCTGTCGTCCTGTTCCCAGCATGGTAGGGCTAGGGTGGTGAAAATTTCCAAAAAGATGTAGTTGATGATGTTGCACTTTGCTTAAGAAAGTCCATATGCGTTAATAATTTGAACCACTTTGACTTTTGGGCAAATTCGAAAATTCCGTTTTTTTCGATTTTAGCCCACTGTGTATTCTCTCTACAGTGCACTGTAGAGAGAATACCGTCTTAGGGAGAACCACTATATAGAGAATATACTGTATTTATGAAATCTTGTATGTATGAAATGAATAAGAATAATTTTTGAAGTACAAATTATTTGAAATAGGTGTTGCTGTAAGTTACTTAATCATTAAAAGGAGCTCAAAATTTACATCCAATCGGTAGTGACTAAACAGTGTGTGAACATAAAGAACCAACGAATCAGCTCGTTAATTATGCCATAGACTAACAACCGAATCTGTCTTGTTAGTCTCGTAAAGAAGTGGGTTAAAATGGGGAGGAGGAACTGACCAGTCTCCTATTTAGAACGTTCAAAAAACGGTCCCGAGTTCCATATTTTATTATGATTTCTGCCAATTTTCATTGAAATTGGTGGAACCAATCCGGTGGGATCTATTTTCCTGTAAAACCCTTACAGATTGACCTCTAAGATCAATCTATAGGTCACATGTAGCATAGGGTCAAATTTTTTGCGCAAACATGTTTTCTTTCAACCCAAATGTGCGCCAGATTTTTTTTTACGAAAATTGTAGCCAAGCGGGATTTTGGCGGGTGAAAGCTGGTGGAGTCATACAGATATTAAATATTCAAACGTAATAATTGTGACCGTGATAATACAAATCCATCTTGTCTGTTTCGCAGAGGCAACAGTCTCCAAGCTAACCAAGACTATTTTGACTACTGCCTACAGCAACTTGTTGGTTCAGTCTTCTTAATACCAAGACTAGTCTTGCTGCTACACAAAGTAGTAAGACATGTATCTCGAAAAACTGATTGGGTTGTTAGTCTTCGGCATAATTAACGAGAATAGGTCGCGCTGCAACGAATTTCCATAACTTTGTATTTTTGATATGCAGATCTCAATTTACACAGGGAAAATAAATTCCCGCGTATTTAACCGAGCAATAGTGCAGAAAAGTATTTACTACTTGAATCAGATTTGTGCAAACTAAAGATGTAAATCAAGGCTAGGAACATTTTTTCTTTAATAAAGTGTTCGATGCATAAGTTAAAATTAGTTTTAAAAAATTCTGAATTCCATTTCTGAAATATGAGTCATTTATCAGAGCCACATAAAAAATGATCCGACACACGATAAAAATGTTAAGTTTTGAACAAAACAACCTAGTAGAGTTTATGATCCTCATCCGGCGCCCATACTTGGTGCTTATTCCAAACAATGCAAATTAAAATACAACCACAACGGAACAAATCTTCCCACTTGATGGTCACTTCATTTATGACTAAAATCGAAGCGTGTCATAAAATCAGGTAAACATCGTTTTACTGCATAATAGTGATTTTCATTACTTTGTAACATTTTGACCCCCTACCTTTGCCATTGCGGCTACAAAAGTCTAAAGTTTATTTCCACATAATGGAAATAAATGGAACACACTCTTTTCTAGAAGCGCTGACGTTGAAACGCATGAAAGAGCACGAACTAAATTGGAAAATTATAATGAGTAGAGAAAGTTTTAGGTTGGCCAAAAATAAGAATTGTGCTAAATTTTGCATAGCTGCCAGGCATAATCCGCAATTTTATTAAACATATCTTCAACCTATGAAGTTTTTTCCTCCAAGATATAATCTCCGACATAATACTTATGGAGGTATTTCCTCCAACATAGTACCTGCAGTAATATACCCTCCCACATAATACCTCCGGTGATATGCCCTCTAACATAATACCTCCCATTATACACCTTGGGACATAATGCCTGCAGCGTTATTCCCTCCAAAAAGCCTTCCAGTTCTTACAGATTTATTCAATAACTATGAATAAGATTAGAATGATAATTTCGACTCTACACAAACATTGGCATTAACATAACTAGGTAAAAGCCGGTATGAGAATGCAGAAAAAGAGAGTAGAGTCGAAATAATCTTTCTAATTTCTTTCGATTACATCCTCAGGTGGGGGATTATCTCAGGAGGCATTAACTCCTACCTCTGTTTAATTAACGCGTCTCCGTTTGTTAAAAAAGTTGGATAAATGGTGAACTATAATAAATGCTGCTTGACGTTCTCGCAACAAGTGCAGATGGAAAGCCTGACAACTAAAGGGGAAGCCGAGTTGGCAGTACATAGTTTTTATTTGTGATATAATTATAGAATGCACATTCCGGTTGGGTTTCAGGGTTAATAAGGGTAAATACAATGAGTTTAGTGCTTCCTGCGCGCATTTACAGTTTAAAAGTGAAACTGAAAATTTTGGCCCCAAAATTGGTGTTTTTTGCATGGAGGGACTTGTGAAGCTTCGAAATCCCCATGTTGAGCGCCATTTAAATTTCTGAATTTTGGATTCCGAGTAAAATTTCAAAATTTCGCGAATTTAAAAAAATTTAAAACGTAAAACGAAGGTGGCAGATTTAGAACAAAGGAGTGTGGGGGAGGTCTATTAGGTGTTTTTAATGAAAATTTGAAAATTCCTTGGGGGATATCACAGGACCCGACCTTGTTAGGTTGAAAGAACATCTCATGTGACTAAACTTTCACATTTCAGTGCTTGCGTTCCACCCCGCTGAGTGGGGGTGGCATTTCATTAACCAGCATTGCAAAATAGTGTCTCAAATACACAGCTGCCACAAACTTGGCCACAAAAAGTTCTAACTATATGACAGCTTTAAGGGGACTTAGTCCAACGACCTTCTGGAATAATTTTGTGTTTCTTGCAGGGCGGTTATTTTAAATTGAGATTAAAGTATGTCGTCTGTATACTTGAATGCAGTATACACGATAACTATCTATTATGAGCTCTTCTGACTATGAAATGATTATTGATGGAGATTGAAGACAATTTAATGAAGATTAGCCAAAATAGATGCCAGCCATTTGCGCATACGAGTGAGTTGGTTAAACGCAAAAAGGTAAACATAAGGATTTTCAATTACAAAATTTATCGTAATGTAATTACGTATTACTTTTTATTCTAAAATGTCAATCTCTAAAATTCGCCGTATATGAATATCATTACATACCATCACATATTGTACACTTTGGTAAATTCCCTTAAAATAACGCCAATAAAATTGTAACAATTGTATATTAGTATGCTCATTAATTTTACAAATTCACCAAAATTCACGCGTAGTACATGATTCTCTTAAAACATTACGACACTAACTTGAGGTGACACCAATCAAATATAATTCAAGTCTTGGTTTGTATTATAGTACGCTTTTTTATAAATCAAATTTGTTTCTAAATTTTGCACATTCGTCTTTTGGTTTTTTGCTAAGTAGATTTATTATTTTGGCACACCAAGCATAACCAATAATTTTATTATTAATTTAATAAAGATAATAAAGTCAATGAAACCATTTTAATTAGACGTCGAATTTTCCAATTCATATAATCAGACGGACTAAGTCTGTAGACTTCCTGTTGTATTACATGTTGGCTCGGCGATTGTTATCAGAATGTTGTATTGATTGATATATTGCAAATTCTCGCTCTCTGTGTGATTTCCCTGATTTTGGCCGCCTTTGTTTAGTAAATGTATTTCAAATCCGCCTAAATCCGAATAGGTCATGATCGAACCAATCGCAAACGTACTTCCTATTTTAACTCCACAAAATTATCATTAGCGTAAATAGAAATTTCAGGCTCCGGTGCACTGTATAAGGCAATTGTTTGCAATGTCTGACTGCAGGAAATTCATTGCGGAATTACAAATGGAAACAAAAATATGGTATGCGTTGTATGTTTCAACAGCTGCAAACCACCCCAAGTTGTTAATCCTAGCTTAGCTATCCTTAATAGCCCCATAGTACTCTGGGAATATTTTTATACTTTGAGATTTCTCATGGGGGGTTATCGGCGATGCGTAATCTGTAAACCTCACCGAAACCAAGTTGACATGCTGTTTTTCGTGGATATTAATAGAAAAAGTATTAATGAAACATAATTTCCTCGTCTGCAAGATATTCTGTTTCTAAAAAATCATCGACGAGGTTTTTTTGCAAAGCTTTGTGCTTGTTCTATACTTTCACAATCCACTAACATTTTCAAAATATCTAGTATTTACATTAAATTTGATCGATTCTACAGCACTCTGCTGAAATTATTTATTTATACGTATACACGAAACTAAGATCCAGAAACAAATGTTTAAAGTGACGAATTATTGTGAACAGAAAACGTCGCTAACAAAATGAGGTATACATACATTAGGAAATCGATTGTAAAAGTTTGAGCAACAAAAACGTTTACAAGCTGGGCAGACCATAGGTTACTTGGTGGAGCTTAGAGGGATGGTGTTATCAGCTTACCAATTTCCGCATGAATACTCGGAATACAAATCGGGAATTGTCACAAGGGTTCACACTGAAGTTTATTACCAAAAGTAATTCAATAGCTGTGGTAATAATGCGTTTTTATTTTCAAAACTGCAGAAACAACAATACCACCACGACAAACTAGGCACTTAACACACAAAATGATTAGTGTTAAAGATTGCTGACAATTACTAACACTAATACAATTTTGTAGCAATATTTCATAGTTCGTGATCTTACGTCATCAATATCATATAAAAACAGTTTATGTTGGGAAATATTCCCCCCGCCTTTTTCCCACGATAATGTCACTAGAAATAACTCCTAGCAGTTAGCCCACTCAAAATGCATGCGACGACAAAACACGGATGAAATGGAGGATAAAATGGAGGGATGTCTGTATTTAAAACTTTACACTGTCTTATTTGCAAATAAGTTATGCTTCGTAAGAATTTGCGAATAATGATATGTGCAACCCACGTGGCCAAAGCTGTAAATTAATTAAAGTTTCATTCTTTTCTGTTATCTCTTGTTGAGTTCATTGAACAAAACTACAACTCATTATCCCCGGACGTAAAAAATCGTTCTAAGTATCTACGTTTTCAGACCTACAGTAAAGCACTGACAGTGTTTCATGCTTGAGAAATTAACTCTGTGAATTGTGGATGATGAATCCAAGTGTATTCTACAGGCGCTATATTAAGCATTTTAACTGCAAATCCATACCGAGAACAGTAAGAAACTCAAAATGTAAAATAAATTGAACAAAACGAGTGATTTCGTTCAACATTCATCTTTAACAAAGAGGGAAGTATAACACTAAATCAACGTGTTTCAAATGGCTCATTCGAGTACTACATCAACTTTAAGTGTGCATACACAGTAGTGAGTGGAGGTTTAAACGCTCGTCGAGAGAATAACACTAATTTCTGTTCTAGTAAAATGGCTTGTAAAAAGTTATATTTCTATTGTTAAAGCGGTGTGGAACCCTGGACTGAATTTGTGGTAAAATTTAGAAACTTAAAAATTCCAAAGAAATTAGATGTAATTCTTTGAGACTGTAACTTTTACAAATTATTCTAATTTCTAAATAATTTTAAATTGTTTAAGTTAATACGACGAAATCAAAACTACTCTGGTTGAGTGCACTCGTATGAAAATTCAAAAATCTGTGTATTATATTCTAATCAATGTCGCTAAACTCTATAATCGGCTAAAGTGCAAAAGCAGCTTTATGCGGTAAACGCTTACACGGGATTCAGCATGCACAACCATTTGCTATTTCTGCATTTAGACCCTTTTGAACTTTGACGATACGTGTTTTACATAATTAATTGAAAACTGAAAAGTTTTAACCTGCTCATTTCGAATTAATAAAGCTATCGCGGAAGTCTCTCACGTCATACACCGGCCTAATCGTGGATATATTGTGAACTATTGACGTTTATCATTTAAGAATTTTTGCATCTTATCGTAAATAGGAAAAGAAGCATTGTGAAACATACTATGAAAAGAAAAAGCTTGTAGTAAAGTAGAAGCCAAAATATAATTTAAAAATTTTTTGCGGAAAACTCTGTATCAAACAAGGATATACTAATTATCTAGATCTTTAATTCCAGGACTTTGTTCATCAAAGCTGAGGTATTCCAAAGCGTGAGTCAGTTTGTGACCAAAAGTAGCCTTCTTCAAGAGCGGGTATCTCTCCACCGGAAACGAAAAATCACTTCCAAATGCACCAAACTTTGAGTCATAAATTCCCCGAAGTTTTGGGAAGCATTTGTTTTTAATTACCGGCAGCCGAGCTCCGCAAAGGATTTCAAGTGAGTCCGCAAAGTGCTCAATTATTGCCCTAAATTCTCGGTAGTAACTATCTTGAACAAACAAGGACACAGGAAAAAACATGTAGATGCACAAATGTAGATCCAGTCCTCAAGAGGAATGGGATGTGCACAGTCCAAATAAAATCTCTCAACAGATTGCATTCCTCCGGGGGGCATCACTCTTTTCAGCTTTTCTTGAGAAGTACATTTCTCGATCTTCATCGTCTTAATGGGCGAATAGTGGCAAAGACTTTCACACAAAGTCACAATCCTGTTACTTATCAACGCATCCTCATAAATGGCAAGAATTTGTAAGTGAGGCAATCGGATTTTTTTCGGATGGAAATTGTCTGAGCCAGTTCCACGTCCAAATATTTCGCCAGCAAGTTCTAATTTTGTGATCTTGAAATTGTTGAGGTTCGTCGTCAAAACTCTTTGCAATTCCAAGGGATCAGCATGATTTTCATCATCGGTAGAAATGCGGAGTTCCATTGAATAATTATTTTTCTTGTCACGCACATACTTCAAAAATCTTAGGAAAGATTTATCCCGGAAACTGTTTGCATACACTTTGAAGTTCCCGAATGGTAATGGTAATCTCAATATTTTATTTTCTAAAATTAAGTTTAGACAGTGGTCAACAAGTTCTTTGGAGTCCTCGTAATTGACATACTCAGGGCAGGGCTCTTCACCCTGGGATACAGCGAATTGTACTCAAAATGAAAAAAAAGCAGGGCTCTTCAATGAAGTAATAAACCCCAGGAAGTTTCCTCAATGCAAGACAAGCGAATTGATTCCAGGATTTGCAGACCAATCGACAAGTTTTCAGCACATTTACGTTTTTCATTAATGGGATGAGCGTGCTAAAAATCTGGATGCAGAAAAAAAAATTAACTATAAAATCAGGTAGTAAGACGATATCAGTAGAACAAAGGGAATTCTTTGCGGAGCTTTAATAGAAATGAAATTTATTTGACCTCAGTGTCTCCATTTCCGAGAATTTCTTGGGAACTGGCATTACTGGATGTTTCTGGATCATTATCATCCCTACAAGTTTCTTTCCTTCTTGTTCTTTTACTTGTTGATACTGACATGTTTTTTATTCCAATTTTGGGTGACTTGTGACTTTTATGGCTTTGTAAAACGTCGTGTTATTAATAATAAAATTTCACAGCTGGTTGGATTAGTATACATTAATTTGAATTTGTAGTGGATTTCAAGCAACTTGCTTATGCTTTAACACTTAAACATTCTTGTAAACGTAAACAAAATTGTAAATAGTAATTAAATGACTGAGTGAGCAGAGCACTTACCGCCCTACTTGCACAATCTCATGGGTATCTCTTGATTTTGTTATCTAATCAGAGCACATTTTATTTACTGGCAACTATTTGTGTATAGTTGATTTGAGAAATCATCACATGCAATATTCGTTAAAATATTATGGCATTCGTCAACAGCTCTCAATCGTTATTATTTTTTTAGTTTGCCGAAATTGCTGCCAAAATTACATTTTGTAATTTATGCTTTTAAAATTTTATTTGCCAAAATTTTTGCTCTGCTTGTCAAATTTTTTTTCTCGCCCTTTTAATGTTGGTCACGTTTGTCAATCCCTTTACAGAATCGTTTACGTTAATTGCAGTCGTACATGAATGCCTTTATGACTTTTATGACTTATGAACATATAAAATTGATCAAGACGCGAGGAAGTCTCTCATTTCCGCAGCCTTTTTAAACACGATAATCAAATACAAAAACTTGATCAAGTTTCATTCTAATTCTTTGAGTAAATATCCAATCATTAACGCAAGACGTTGCTTGGTAAACAAAATCTATGCAAAATCTGTACATAAGATGTAATAGAATCGACTCAATTAAAGAACTTTATTAAACATATTAAATATTAACTATTATTATACAAGTGACTATATATAAAACGACTGGTGTATAATATCCAGTAAAACGTGAAATTTTGATGGAATGATACAAGAGGTTGTACTATTTGGCCAATTGAATAATCAAAATAAAAAAGTTGCTGTGTACTCAGTAATATTCCTTTGTAGTAAATAACTTCAGTTATAATATGTATATAGTGAGTAAAGAATAAAAAATAAAATCAATGAAATAATACACGTGGGTGTTAGTGTATTCTACTCAGAATAATCTTCTTGAGTAATATCCTATTAAAAAACCATTATTAGTATGTACTTAGTAGGGAGTGAGTGTAGATTAAAGGGACCAAAGATGCATGAATAGTTTTTCCTCCGGGATTATTTCCACCACAGCAGGGAGCATCACCCCTAGACGCTCCATTTCCTCCACCCACTCCTTCTTGTTATCACGACGAATTGCTTCAATTTTTCTCACGTGTCCTACACTGTCGCGAACATCTTCCGCAGATACATCTCCATTCTATATATAGTAATCAAGTAATTTAATAACCAAATGGTGATGAAAATCCAAACCATGGTACTCAAAATACATATATTAGAATCCAGACTGTATTTTGAATTACCCAGTAAAATCTCAAGTACTCCAATTTTGACATTTTCGATAGACAGTGGATGAACAAGTGCCTATTTACAATCACTTGAGGACCAAGACTTAATTTTTGTAGACCTAAAGAGACAAACAAAAATGTTAAAATCCTCGTCTCCGTCAACAGGTCAAATAATAATTATTGAATTCAAGGGTCCAATACTTAGCACTTAATGTTCCATTTAAATTATAAAATTATCTTGAAAATTCAGAAGCGAGGCTTCCCTTGGATTCTTTTCCAGGGATAAACCCTCCCCCAACGACTCACCCGATATTGTTTTCAGGTCAGAAAGAGTCAAATAAGGGTTAGTCTCCATTAAGTAGTCCCCCCATAATTCCAGAGCAGTCAATTTAGGGAAGGACTTACAAATAGTAATAATATTTTCTAGAGTAAACATTGACTCATAAAAATCGGCACGTAAAGAAAAACTGGAAACGTTTGGAAAACCCGTCCCCATTGCGCAAATGAATTTCAATAGGTCATTATCCTTAGTAAGTCCAGAGCCAACTATGAGTTCTTCAATGCCAGCGCACTCTTCAAGAAATGAGTAGACAAGGTCAGAGGAGAAGTATCCGACTTCAAAAGATGCCTTCTTCAGAACAGGGTACATCTCCACGGGGTATGAGAAGACAAATTTTTCCAATGAGGAGTAGGTTATTTCCTCAAGTTTAGGAAACATTTTGTATTTCAAATCTGGTAAGTAATTTCTTTTGAGAGATTCGAGTGAGTCCGCAAAATGATCAACTATTGCCTCATATCCGTCATACGAAGCCATAAAATTATCTGTTCCAAAACAATACAGTTCAAGTTTTTTTATGCAAGGTATTTCCATTATTCTTGCACAAGCATGTTTGAAGGTTTCAGGAGAGAGGGGAGAAACAAAGTCTAAATCAAGGTATAATTTCTCCACGGATATCAATCCCCCTGTGTCAAGGAATTTCTTAAGCCTTTCTCCGGTAGCGGCGCCGGTGATTCTGAGTGACTTTAAGGGAGAATGACGGCAAATATTTTCACACAATTCAGCAACCCCGTAATTTCGCAAAGCAAATTCCATCCCTACTATGCTAAGTTTCTTTAAATGTGGCAAAAGGATGTCTTGGGGTTGAAATATATTGGAGCCAGAATCTCGTAGAGACACTCTCCAGTGGAGCACTAATGTCGTTATTCTCGCATTGTTCACCTTAGAAATGACTAGTAATTCTTTCAGATTCACATTCATAGAAGGATTCAATCTTAGGTCCATCATATAATTTTCCGGTGTTTTCCCCAGGTACTTCAAACATCGTATGAAAGATTTAGTTTTCAAATATTCAGCTGTCATCTTGAAGTGCCGGAATGGGGACGGTAATTTCAAATGCTTGTTTTGTTTAAGTACTTTGAGGTGATCATCGGTAGTCGGACGATGATGTTCTCTTACGGGGTAATAAACCCTTGGAAGTTTCCTCAATGATCGACATGCGAATTCATTCCAGGATTTGCAGACGAGTCGACATGTTTTCAGGACATCCAAGTCTTTCATCATTGGGATGAGGGTGCTAAAAATCTGGATGTAGGGAAAAATTATTTATGATATGTTAAAAGAATTTTCATTCAGAATGTCTATAGCTCTATACAGGAAATAAAAATATTACGGTAGCACATATAATATTAATATGAGGACTTTCAGGGGCATAGAAACATTTTTGCTCCGACGAGAAATCATAAAATCGCGGCCAGATGGGTTTTTTCAGTACTGACAGTTTTTTGCAGTACTGACGGAATCGTTAGTTACCTCAGTGTCTCCATTTCCGAGAATTTCCTCCAAAAAGTCATTAGTGTACACGTTCGCATTTTGATCCACATTTTTTTCTTCAATTCTGGTTCCTTTTCCAGTAGCTAGTATTGTCACTTTTTCTTCTTCGTCTCTTGCACTTTTGTTCCTGTTTATTGACATTATAAATAGTCTTGCCTCACACGAATGATCCCAATTTAGAAGTAGTAATATAGCTTGACTTGATAAAGTAGCTTATGATAGCTACGGAAGCAAGTTTTATGTTTTTTTTCAGATTTTAAATAACATTGGAGGATGGAGAACTAAAACAGAGTGATTGAAAGCACTTCCCGTCTTTTTCTGCCCACTTTTATTTATTCTGGCTATTTAATTCTATTCTATAATACACTTTTACTGACAACAAAATGAGAATAAAGTACGTGAACCTTCTTTAAAAGTTCCATGTATTATTTTAAATATAGATCAGCGGTGGAAATTTCGGTTCCATTGGTCAATTTATTTGGGCATATTTATATTAGATAAGAATATACATACATAATGGCATAATTAAATATAGTCGAGCTCACAATCAGACTCAAAACTGCTTGGAGGCAATTTGGCTTCCAGATACTGCATGGAAGGTGAGCCGTGTAGTGTCTTGGCAGTGCAGTGTGTAAACATTGGAAAACATAAAGAGCCAAGGAATTTCCACAGGTGTGTATTTTTGATATTGTAAATTGTAAGAGTATTTGAGTCTTACGGGGGATTGGAGGTCAATCCCAAATATATACTATATATATATATATATATCGTCGCTGGAGAAGCAAAGTGGTCTAATGCACGAATTGCTTAAAAGCAAACTGAAATAACAACCACCAAATTTGAT
>JAQFXU010003456.1:0-16168 GCA_034693705.1 Spatulosminthurus flaviceps | reverse complement strand
TTGAAACCGACTGTTTACAGGTCCGTGCCAAAATTCACGGTCCAGGCCGATGCTCCTCTTGGCACTCCCAGCCCTAGTCAAGATTCCCATGCCGCTCCTACCGCAGTAAATCCTCCACCCACGGAGTCTGAAATGTCCACCACCGATTGTGAGAGAGAAAGTCTCCCTAGCTGTAGCGAGGCCCGCCGAAGAAAAATTGTCCCTGTGAAAAGTAAGAAAAATCCTGCCTCCAGGACATCCGTCAAGGCCGATCCGCCTAGAGGAATGCCATCCTCCAAGTCGTCCGCCAAATCGGCGACCATTACCACGGCGACATCCATACCGAAGAAAAAGGTCCAGGTGAATATCCACACCCTGGATCCCTTAGCGGAGGCTTCCGGATCTACCGCCACCGCTGTGACCAAAACCGCCGATCCATGAGGCCCAACCAAAACAAACCGCCACCCCAGTCCACTGATGACGAGAGCAAGACCACAACCACCCGTACCGGAAGAGTCACCAAGAAGCCGCAGTATTATGGTGAACCCACCTACAGTCATGAAGAAGCCTACCATGGCTTCTGAGGTCATAACCGGAAGAACCTATACCAAGGGGAACCTAAAATCCGAAGACACCGATATATGGATGCCCGCCTTCCTCTCGATGAGTAGATGACCGTGGTATTGAAACCCTGATTGGGTCACGTATGTTCGGGCTTTTATAATGCATATGTGGACATAATCGCCTATATATATCGAGTCCGCCGTAGATTTTTTATAGGGTCCCAATTAGTTGTCATGCACATTTAGCTCCTTCACCATATTAAGCCATTGCATATTCTAAGCCCATTACATTTTAATATCCATATCAAGGAAGACCGAGCCATTAACATGCCATTCATAGCACCTGGTGTATGCATAAGTAGGAACCAACTAATCCTTGTTGGCCTGCTATCATCCAAGCGACAAAAAAGTCAAACATGTTTCCTTTCAAGTTTTTCTCTTTATTCTCTTCCTATTATTTTCTTCACAAGTGCTTTAATGATATTCAGGAACACTGAGACTCCTGTTGGTACGAAAGCCTCCAGAGACAGACCCCGGCGAGATTCCCATTTAATTTCCATACCCACAGTTTCCCTAAAATACCATTTTACCGTTCAACAGTTAAATTCCACAAAGAAATATCCTGATCCGCAATGCCAAAGTCAATTCAAAGTAATCTCATCCATTCATTACACACTATTCAAAAGAAAAGTTCCCTTTCCGTTCAAGATCATTCCCATTCAAATTCGCTCACCCCACATTCCGTTTATCACATTACCGCTAAATTCACATTATATATGCCTACACATACATTCTCCATATAAACATTCCCTCACGGCCCACTCTTGCCCATTCACCAACTGCTTTTTCAAGAGTGTGGTCGTCCGTCTCGAAACCCGTTCAAGTGCTGACTGTGAGTCTCCCTCCGTTCCTATCGACTTGCTTCTTTTCTCGATCTCTGAAAGATAAACCGTCGCTACCAGGTACTTATATTTACTAATTCATATTTCCGTAGCATTCTCGTGAGGTTATTTTCGGCGTTATATTTTTCCGCGCCATTTTGCGCCCTGTTTTGCCAGTATTTTTGGCTCCGCTGTATGTTACATGGCCTTACATATATAAGCCATCCCAAAGCTGTTTTACCGTGGCCATACATATTTTGCATTTGAAGGGCGCTTCTCCGCCATGCACTCTTGGCATTCCGACGGTTTCTCTGCAGTGTGCACTTTAAGCATCGAAAAGGCTTATCTCCGCCGTGCTCCCGTTTAACATTCATAGACCTTTTCCGTGTCTGTTCCATTCTCCGGCAGGCGAGAAGCTGCACCTTTGACGCCTGCGCAGTCCTGTTCCTCCGCTCTCCGTGCTGCCTCTCTGCTCATTTCTCCTCTAGCTCTCGATCAGTGCAGAACTCACCACTCACCGTACCGTGTCCTTTGTCTCATATTACCAGTGCAGTTTTGTTTTATTTTCCGTGGCTCCTTCGAGTTGTTATTTTTAACCACCCTTTGTCACCAAATTCGCTGTTTTGGCGGACCTGAGGTATTAGATTTTAGGCCATCCACCGTCATTTCCGTGCCTCGTAATGTTTTTTTTGACCGCGTTTGTTTTCTGGCGGTTTTGTTCTTTCCATGTGTATTTATCTCGGCATGCCGTGCGCCCTTTTTGTGGTGAAAATGCTGCGTGTTGTTTTGCTCGCGCTTAAGTTGGTGTGATTTTCATGTCTTTGTTTTGTCTCCCCAGCCACGACGCGACCCGGCTATTTACCCACGGTGCACTAATATCGCGGTCCCCATCAGGCGCCCAAATGCCCGGCTACACCGAGGGGGAAGAGACTCCCTGATTCTGCAGCTCCAACTGGCCGGCCCCAGGAGCCCGCTGAACGCAAATCGTGCAGACTAGATTGATTAATCCGAATGTGCCCTAAAATAAATGAATTGTATTTGTGCTACATGTTGTGAAGCCCTCATGTATTTTCGTGCTCACCTTACCTTTCTCTAATGCTCATTATTAGGGATCCGTTAATAATAATTATTGTTTGTTTGTTGATGATTTCATCGATGCCAATTGCGGCGCCACCGAGGTTTAGTTTGGGTGCCATGTATTAATTGTTGTGATGTGCCACCCAAATGAGTGATTTGTGCCAGTGCTTTGCTAGTGCTACGATTAACATAAGCTAATTGCCTGTATGTTTTGTTATGTAATTAATTTTCCGCCGATTGGCGAATGTTTCCATGTCATGTTCTCTTTTTTTTTTCTTCTCTGTTTTTGTTACCCCCGAAAAGGAGGGGAGGTAGGACCCAGATGCCACATTGTTCTTAACTATTACTTATATTTATGTTTTCGAGTGAGGGACCACTCTCAAGCCGGAGGAGGGAGTAATGTGAGGATCCAGAATGACATAAATGTAGAAATATGCAAAGTGTGACTGAATGATGCAGATGAGTTATGCAATGTGAATGTAATATGTGCTGATGCTGATGTGATCCTTAGAATAAAGAGGACAGTTGTTATCTGGAGCCCGAACTAGAATGATCTCTGTGTGTGTAATCATTGTGCATTCCCCCATATATATTTAGGCACGGCTATAGTCTGCATATAGTACATGTAGGCATAGCTGCGTAGGCTAGCCTTAGGGCCCCAATCCCTAGAATTAGGCCTTACACCTGGCTATAGTTCGAATTTTTTTAAAATAACATCGTATGCATTGCCGATTCTACGGTCTTGGCCGGCGTATCGATAAGACGGCATACATTGACTGTTTCATTGCAAATTAAGAGGTTCTGAGCAATTTCAGAGAAAATCTCTACCTGAATTGGGTTTTATGGGGAAATGTGGGTTTTGAATAGGCTTGGGTTTTTTCTCATTAGATTATAGCGGTTTTCAAGCGGGTTCGGGTTTTCAAGAAAAAAAATTAGCGGGTTTCGAACGGGTTTTTCCTGAAAACTTTTAGCGGGCTTCGAGCGGGTTCGGGTTTTGCCAAGCAAATAATACCGGGTTTTGAGCGGGTTCGAGCTTTCCAAATTGTTATGTTAATTTTCCGGGCCGGGCTGAGCCCGTAAAAATTTGCCCGCCGGCGGGTCGGGTCGGGCTGAAATTTTATTGGCCGGGTTTTTGCCGGGCACGGGTTTGAAAAACTTGCCGGGTCACACCTCTAACACAGTGACTCAAGTCAAAATGCAAGAGACAGTATCATTCAAATATCTTCGGGAGGCTTCGAAAGACTCGGAAGTAGTATTTACAGATTTTGGCAAGTTCGACCATCCCGCAACTATTCATGCCACCTACGTAGCACTGGATCAATTTTTAAAAGAACACGGTTGTCGGCCCGCACCGTGGGATGAAGTAGCTAGTTCTCTGGTAATAGAACTAGCAGAAAAGCTCAAGCCAGAAGATGCAGAGCTGAAAACCGACCTCCTCAAAGTCTTCAGTTTTGTCTGCAGGGTAACCTTGCTCTAGTCAATGCATTCATCGGAGGTGTTGTGGTTCAAGAATTTTTTAAAGCCTGTAGTGGAAAATTCCATCCTATAAACCAATGGTTTTACTTCGATGCTATGCAGTGCCTCACAGATCCTCTTCCATCTACTGTTGAGAGCAATCCCGACTACATTTCTAAAGGACATCGTGACCAGGGCCAAATTGCGGTGTTTGGAAAAGCTTTCCAAGACAAACTTCTGAAGCTAACTAATGAACAAAAGACACGCATCTTCATTTCTGCAACCGGTTCCACCTTAACCACACTGTTGCCACTAGAAAAAGTCCACAGGCGGTTGTTAGGCTCAAACGAAGCTGTTTCAACCTTTGCTAGCATTTATTAAACTTAAGCCTTCTAAATAGTGCAGCTTTTTTTCAGTAAACTAATTAATCAGTAACTCCGGAAGAAAGCGCTTACTAAAATCTTGACTAATTCCGTCTCCCTCCCAAACTCTTGGAGCAGCTGCGGTAACTTTATCTGACAGTCATTGCCTGCGACGAAGAGGATTTTCTCACGTATAATTTGCAGCCTGAAATATCAAACATTAATGTCAACTTGATAAAATTAAATTCAACTCCTCATGCTAAAAAAATAAAAGTAACTGGTAAAATGTGATAATTATTATTAATATTACAAATCCAAGGGCTCACCAAATTTCCTTTAGAGCGGCATGTAAGTTTTTAAAGGAGCAATTCAAAGTTTTCATTTGGTGAAATGTTTACCATTCTTGAACCTGCCGCACTTATGAATCCAAACTAAATGGGCGAATCACAGAGAATAGTTTTTTGGCAACATATAGGTATTTTTTAAGGTAACTAAGGGTTGTCTTATTGTAAGCTAATTTCTTCTATGTCTGACGACACCAACCGGTTCAGAGCAAAGGTACGTCCTCACACCAAATGTGTTCACGTATCCTACAAAGACTTATGTGTGCCAATAGACCTTTTTTTTGAACATGCTGAAAAGTGAATCGAGTGTGTTTGAAATGTTAAATTACGAGAGAGTAGAAACGTCCTGTTACCATTTTCAACTAATCGTTTTACGCAAAGTATCGGAGTATAAACCCACATTTATTTTACACAAATTTACTGGTAATTGTATAGGATTTGTATAATTGCCAAGCACTCGATTCATTTGTAACTTGTTTTCCTGACCATTTTCTTTTACGATGACCTTTTGGTTTAGAAAAACAATATAGAATGAATTCCTTACATTTCCACACAGGGGTCCCACATTCCTCGAATAACTATAAGTACCTATTCAGTTAGAACCGCCCGTGAGATCTGATTACTGTGTATGCATTCTACTTACCAACTTTCAAGCCCGGCAAATATCTATCTATCTATTCAGGTTATACAACCGGCAAGTACCTATAACTGCATCAAATTAGGTTATATAAGAGCTCACTCATTGTTAACTTCTTCAAATGCAGCTCCGTTCAACAATGTTATGGAATAGCCTGCAGTGGTTAGTATTCCAATTATAACCTGTGTCAGGACTGCTAGTATTTAGGCCCTGCGCCGCTGGAGTTAAAACAGCAATTTTAAATCAGTTTTCATTTCAGGTTGGCAGGTTCAATACTAAATGAATTGCCAATTCGAAAATTGGCACTCGAAAATTGCCTCCTCTGGCCCTTCACCGGGGCCAGAGGAGCCTCACGCCCGATTTGCCAAACTACTCTGAAACCTCCTGTTACAGGAACTCGCATAGTTGGCAAAGGCAAAAACCCAATTGCCCAGGGTTTTTCGGGTTTTTGAGATATTCAAATTCTCTTTCTAAATCATCATTGCTCGTACTTTTATGTTGGAGTGGAGGGAAGATAGAGCGGGATGCGTTTTTGATGGAGAAAAGACGGAAAACCGTGGGGATTTTTGCTAAATTCATCCCTCCACATTTCCGCTTCCTTAGAAGATAAAAATACGCGCAATAGCGATTTTTAAAGCGAATTTAAAGTTCTTTTAGATTTGTTAAACCGCATTGCGCTGTGACTACCCGTTCAAAAGTTACAAGCAGGGAAAGGTATAAGAGTTTTTACATAACAGCACCATTGGTGGGCAGGGATCATAGCAGTTCCGATAAACTCCTTTCAGATAAATTTGACAAACATTAAATCATATTTGACAAAATTAATATCATATTTGACAAATTTGGTTCTACGTTTAGGAATTAGTAATTTTTGTGTTCTAGAGGATTTGCATAAAACATTCGTTAGACATTTCTTGTATTGAATTGTCTCGCATTGATTTGAAAGCAAATAAGATAAAAGTATTCTAACCTTTCTTTATTAGAAAATATGTAACTTCTTTCCCACAATTTCTGAAATGAAATTTTAGTTTTTGTTAAGGACAAAAGTGAAGATTTTTGTGAGAAATATTATTTCCCGTATTTTAAGCATTGATTAATATTGGTATCTCAGCATGGCCCAGTCTTTGTATTTGAGTATTGCCCATATTCAACCCTCATTTATTGTATGATGCTTATACATATTCGAAATTCCCGCGGATGAGAAATCCTTAGTTTTTGACCCTCTATCGACCCATGACCTTTGTTTTGTATAATTGTGAGGCGCTAACTTAGGTTTGAAGCAATCGGGGAAATAGTCCGAAAATTCCAGGTCTGGGCAACCCTAAGGTATAATGTAAGCTTGCAATGCCTTATTTGCATGGGAATGTGCCCAGGCTCCCGTCTCATGTCATGCTAATATGTCCATTTCTTTGTGATGATGAATTCTTAGCCATATTAAGATGAATACTTAAAATTGTGATTCTCCTTATACTTGTGATTGGATGTAACTCCCTCGCCTGACTTGTCCTACATCCAATGACCGATCCCAATACCCAAGCTACCTAAGCCATGCGGTCTCGGCTTAGGTATTTATCATTATGATTCAAGTAATCCTCGACAGTAGCCTCGTACTCTTGTAGCAGGGAACAAGTCCCTGAGTTTAAGCAGTTCCGAACCTATTATATAGCAAGTTTCCCTCAAGTCTAAATTCTGTAACTTATTCTAAATTAAAGTCTATATTTTCGTATTGATTTGAATGTAATAAAAGCTACGTTAAATTAGTACACGCTTTGCTACTCTACCCGCTTCTTAAACGCACATCCACGAATCAGAGAATCCGCAATTAATTCTTCAGAATATTATTCTAGGAAAGTTGCCACTCACATATTGCAAAACAGTTTTTTTCCATTAACTTGTCTTTGAAAATGATTGTATAATTGAGGATAATAAAAAGAGGCTAACAGATTATTAACTTTTTTTGGAGAATGTTCAAATGATGAGACATAAGTCCCCAGACTATTAAAGCGTAATCAATTACCGAAATAACCAGGCTATTTATAATGATGGTCAAAATCTTTTTTTTGTTCAGTATGCACCCACATGCCGACGTAACTCTATGACAAACGTGATTGAAATGAGGAATAAAAGTCATATTTAAACTTTAAACTCTTTTTTAATAATTAAACAAGGCTCTTGCGTTGTAAAAATAGGAACTTAAATTAGCGAACGACTGCTTATCTATAATTAATTATGAATAAATATTTGAGAATATTATATGTACCATATACTTCGTTAACGAGTTTGAGATTTTCTTGGATGATTTTAAGTTTTTATAATTGGCGAATACCATTTACATAGTAATTATTAATATTAACACAAGCATGCTTATTAATTATTTAAATGAACAAATATCTGAGAAAATTATACTGAACATACACCATTGACCCACGCTTTCAAATTTCTTTGGTGAAGCTACTCTTGGGAGCGTTAGTTTAGGGGAAAATATTATTACAAAATGTGGGTTTATACTCCGATACATACCCGTAGGTCTTACAGAGTTGTCAACCATCTTAATCCTTTATTCGTTAAATGGTAATACAAGTTTTAATGATTGACCCTATCTATGAGTTACCCAGGCTTTCTGGGGCCATCATTGTGAACTCGCTTGGCGGTCATATGTCGGAGCGATCCGGGGAAAACCCCAGTGGGAAAAAACCCCTTTCCTTTAATACTAACTAGAAGCCACTCCGGGATTCAAACCCGGGACTCGATTAAATATTAATATAGAACATGCTCATACTATAAATGTAGAACTTGCTCAGTGTAAGTATGCAGAACTTGCTCTATAATATAAATAAACGAGCTTGCTCATCGTAAAATTTGGTCTTCTTAGAAGTTCACAAAGAGAAACGGAAGATGGGGCTGCATTCAACTGGTAGTACTGTGCTACTTGTTTTGCAGTGCCTATTTAATTTCCTCAAATTCCGCATTCCTTAGCCTTTAAGGTTAATGAAACGGCTAACGACTCGAAGGCGTGCTGGAAAGCCCTTAGCCCTTAATATGCTAAAATGTCCTTGCTTCTTTAGGAATTCGAATAAATTAAATGCGTAAGCAAGTTTGAATCGTTGCGTATTCACGTAGTATGGTTCAGTAGTTAGTAGTTCGGTTAATATCGTGCTATAATTTTTTTTTAAAATGTTTAAAAAACGAACAATGGAAAAATGGAGTTTTTGGACAGTGTGAACAGCAGTGTCATCTCAGGTAAAATAAAAATATTGGGTTACTATTTCTCAAATGTAAATGCGAAAAAAGATTCAAAAGAGTAGTATTAGTGGTGGGTTTGTAGAGCTGGAAAACAGGTACAATGCCTTTGCATGCCACACATTTACAAAAAATAAGGAGTTGTGTTAGCAACACCTTATAACAGAAAGGTTTTGTAAACTCCGTGACCTATGCTCCCGCTCTGCTCGTAGCCTCATTTATTTAAAAGCCTAATTTTGCATTGGGTGGGACTTATGGGATAGTAGTGATTATGAAGGACGAGTCTTCATTCATATAATTACGACCGAACTTCAGGTAAGTTCTTTTGATCGTTGAATTAGACTTCATTCTACTCGTACATCATATTTACACATTATATAATGTTGAAAGATTTGCAAAATTAGATGAAAATTCTCAGTTTTAGAGAACGAAAACAATGTATTTAACAACGAGAACAACACCTAATGTTACGGAGAAAGAGTTACGGGTCTAGAGAAAGAATTATCAGCTTATACATACTAAACAGAATTCACAAAATCAGATAAAGTTAGATCTTGTTGAATACTGTTCTTGCAAAATTATCTTCGTCGAGGATAGGACGGCTATAAAACTTCGCAAAAACAGCCGAGGATGCTGACCACCCCGCCTTGGGTCGAATTTGGTCGATGGAAATTCCGCCTCTAGCTGCAGCAGAGGTAGCGGCATGTCTGATACGGTGACTGGTCAAGGTGTTAATGTCAATACCGATGTCGTTTAGAAACTTTTTTATCCATTGCGAGATGGTTTGTGAGCATACCGGTGAGTGGGGTTTTGATAGCCCAAGAAATAAGCGGTCCGAGCGGTGTTGTCGGACTGCCTTAGTTTTTTGAAGGTATGTTGATAAACTTCGTGAAGCGCGCTTCACTGGAAGATCTTCTGTGAATTTTGGTAGGAATAAGATAAATAGATTGCCGCATGGTTTCGATGTTTTTATTTCAGAGTGCATCTGGATTTCCGTACCGGTTTCTTTTTCTATTAGTTTGTCAACCTGTATAAGGGAAAAATTCTGTGCTCGGTGTGCTGTGGCGAGGCTCATCGGTCCTATGGTTTTCAGCGGGATTTTTTCAAGTGATAATTCCTGAATGGGATCCGGCGATCTGAGATATTCTAATACACGTCCCAAGTGCAGTTGTGCCTATGTTTTGGTGGGCGTCGTTTGCCAATGCCTTTAAGAAATCGAACTACAAGAGGATGATTTCCTATACCGTCAGAGGTATAGCCAGAGGATACTAGTAGCACAAAACTAAATCGTAAAGGTGCTGTAGGAATGACAAGACCTGGTTCAACTCGACTATACCTTGATCTCAAATTATGGAGGCAATAATTGATCCAATAATTGAAGTAGACTGAGTATTGCTATCATGTGGACTGAGTTAATTAAGCTATCATGTTTTAAGATTCTGATTTGATAAATTGCCGAGCGAACGCAGCCCTGACAAGATCCCGGCATGTAACGTAAGATTTTGATTGAGTGGGTGCGACTTACAATTAAGTAGTACATGAGTAAGGACCAAACTTTCTTAAACATATTTAATAAATATATTTAGGCATATTTTTTGACATTAACACAACCAAAATAAATCCACATTATTTGTCTAATCACACTTTACTCATATATAACTTACGAATGTATCTGTTCAAAAACCTAAAGGGAGTGTAGGTGAGAATGACAAGGGATGGGTTCGTCGTATAATACATATTGGACAACTCAATTATGCAAAATATGGCTACCCTTATTGATAAAAAGACCATTTCGTTTTTTAATCCAAAAAATATTCACAGTTTTCCATTTTTATGTTTTTAAATTTAATCGGGGCACTTCAACCCGAGTAGTACAGTACTAGCAGCCCCATCTCCCGTTTCTCTTTGTGAACTTCTATGAAGACTTCTATGTTTTGTATTGGTACGATGAGGAAGCTTGTATTTATATGTATGTATTTATATTATAGAGCAAGTTCCGTTTATTTACACTGAGGAAGTTCTATATTGATATTTTATGCAAGTCGCTGTGTATATAGATATATGAAAAGCAAGAAGCAAGTTTATGCGTGCAAGTTCCTCATTATAAGCAAGTGTATATAATTATATTTATTCGTTTTGTCCCATTTGCCCCTCCATACAACGTCTTGTCTAATAATCGGTACTCACGTTGACTTGAATGATGGCTTCTACTACATTTCGTCGGCTAAAGTGCAACCCCGGGATTCGTACACGGATACGACTCAGGCAAATCTCGAACACTAACCACTAAGCTACAGGGGGCTTGTCTAATTAAATCTGGAATCTACTTAGGATCGTCGATTGGCCTTTCAAGCTCACAGTGCTGACGTACTGGTATCATTGTAATAATCCTCATGTAATAATCATAATAATTCCTAGTGATAAGTTGGCATGAGTAATTTAATTGCATAATATCAGACTATACGTACTTACGTTCTTACATAGATCTTTGCGACGGCTTCTGTCAACACGATGAAACCTGCTCCAAGACCAAGAAAAAAGCGGCGACGAAAAAATACGAAGATAACCCTAATTAACTTTGCCTACTCTTTTAAATACAATAAACCGTAGGATAATAATTGAATACACATTTTTATTAAATCTTGTTATTAATATTTATACTAAGGTATTATGCAGTCCAAGAGGATTACATCTCGGAATATAATAATTGTCCTGTATAGTAATAATAATTTTTATTACCTTTCTCCACCAAATTCAGCAAAAATTGTACATGTAATTAAATGTAATAATAGCGATAACTGCAACGACCCGGATATGAAATCCCCTTACGATTTCCCTGATGGTATCCCAAAAGATAATTCATTTTCGAGGCCAGGTAGGATTTTTTTATTACTGTATCTCATATTATTTCTCGTCAAGTTATTTCTTCATGGGGCTCTCGTAAGAATTTATCACCTCGAAGGCTATATTTTCCTACAATGTCTAATTGAAAATTCTTTCATCGCACCCAGAAAGACAACTAATACCGCAAGGAGCCCTGAAAGGAATCTCGGTGTATCTCGAAATAAAATTCCCTCCCAGGTAAGAAATTTTCATGCGGTAGCTTCAATGATAATATTTCCCTCCTATGCCGTGGTATGAAGTTTTAATCAGAGGTGCCGAGATTTTCAAAACACTATTTCAAATACTATTTGAAATACTTCAAGTATTTTGTATTTAGCATTTTAGCCCTTAAAACCATAAAGAGTATTTTGTGTTTACTTATTTCGGCTCTTGGTTGCTTCGGTATTTGAAATGTATTAGTCTGCAGTATTTTCGAGGCGCAATGAAGTATTTTTAAGGTGAACTGCAATATTTATTGTAATCTGCATTTTTTAATGGAAGCTGCAGTATTTTAGTAGAAGCTGCAGTATTTAAATGGAAGTTGCAGTATTTAATTGGAAGGTGCAGTATTTAAATGTAAGCTTCAGTATTTTAAAGAAAGCTGCAGGTTTTCATTTGAAGGCGCCGTATTTTAGTAGAACTTAATACGTATCTCATGATGTGGCACGATGAATCATTGTAACTACATTGTCGGGATTTTTATTCGCTTTATCGAGCACAAATAACCGTTGAATAATGATTTTAATCACTGCTCCATAGCTTAAAATGCATAATGAAAAATAATAAATAAATAATAAGAAATACATAAAATAAAAAATTTCTACGAATGTTTTCCCGGTGAGATCTCTTCCTTGCAGAAGTCAAGATGGTTCCACCAACCGACATGAAGGTTGCAGGCGGAGCGAAATCCTGGCTCATATTCTTGGTTCTTTCGAAAAGGGAGACTTACATTATTGATCCAACAGTTAGATGGGAAGTGGACATGAATCAGCAGGTGGAAGTTGATTGTTAGAAAAAAAGAATATATGAACACTTTACCCATTTTTTTAAGGAAAAGAGTTAGAGAAGAGTTATAGACCTTTTAGTTGGAGGTCAAGTGCATCAGTGAAAAGTTTTTCTCTCCTAAACACGTAGTTTTAAACCAATGTACCGGGCTTACTACTAGTGTGTATGTAAACGGAAAATGTGTATGCCAAAAATTGAAAAATACGACTCATGCATAAATGTTTTTGTTAGTTGAACCAAATATGGGAAGGGTGTACCACGTAACGGTGGCACAGAAAATAACTTGAAATACTAAAATTTCCTGAGATTTCATGATGCACATTTAGGCGGTAAGTTCGAATTGTTTCCAGCCAAATTCTACCAAAATATTTTATAATAAAAAAATCTTCAGTATTCAGATAAAGCTCATGTAAAACACTTATTTGTTCAACATAGTTTTGAATCGATAGGGGTTACAACAGCGTAACAAAGTCCCCTGCATGGCAGCTTTAGCTGTGATTGATAAAATACTATTTACAAATAATTTCAGTGTGATTAAAATATTCAAATTCATTTCACTGACTTTCTGCTGTCCGTTTTATTGATAACAGTATTAGCGCCGTAGTTGGCATATTTATGAATGTTCTTGAAGGGAAAATATTTCTTGTGCTACGGATAATTTCACCGTATTTCACACATGCACACAATTCCAACTATGAAGGAAAAATAAGTTTAAGTATATTTAATTTAATGATTTATATTTATGTTTATTAGTTGTTTAAAAGGAAACCCACATTTCGTAAGTGTATAAAGTGAAGTTATAAACAATATTGAAGAAGCAAATTAGGAGAATTGAATGAAGGAAGTGAAATCGTTAAGCAAATCATTACTCAAATTGAAATTATTAACCAAAATACAGTTATAGAAACTAATGTCACAATCATCCGGCTCAAATGAGGTCGGTTTGTGCCAAACATGTGATTCCACCTTCATATTTTGACCCCCCAGAGCTTTATCATTCACTCCGTCACAGTTTTCCCGCCGTTCGTGGTTCATTATATAGGCATCTATACAAAAGATTTGATTTTTTTAACCCCACGTTTTTTCTTAAATAAAATAATTTACCTGATAAACTTGCAATTGCGTTTGTAAACTGTAACCTTGAGTCCTATACCTGCAAGAAAAAACGAAATTCCTAACTCTTTTAATTTTATTAAGATCCTTCAGGTTTGTTTTTATGACCCGTCGCCTTAGACAAATCTGGCAATTTAGGAGCCGTACATTTCTTTGGGTTGTACATCCTTAACAATTCAAAATTATAACCACAATAATTTTTTCTCCAATACCAATCACTCAACATATGCACTAGTCAGAGTATTGATAGTGAGCAACTTTAACGATATAAAGATATAATTTGTCCTTCTATGAATAATATATTTAAAGCCGGGGTTGTCGAAATTTAAATGGTAAATATTTAAGTAAACGCTTTTAAATCCGTTGGGCGAGCAAGGTCAATTAACGATGTTCCAAAAAAGTCCAAGAATTAAAAAATGTGCTTTCAAAAACAAATCCTTAGGGCATTGGCCGTGAAACTCCATGAACTGGCAAGATGACCAACGTGTTGGTAGCGATAATATAAAGAGGAATACTATTTTAACAACACTCAATCAAATTTCAAGATACAATGCGAGTTCAGTTATGCAGCTCTTCAGTATTATATGGGAACCATCAGTATTATATTGGAAGCTTCCGTATTAAAATCAAGCTTTTGTGTTTTATGGAAAAATTCATTTTTTTGGTTGCATTTATTATAGCCTTATTATTTATTTCATATTTTTAATTTATTTGTAGCGTATGAACGTAAGTACAACACACAACGCTTCTAAGTGTATGTCAAACATTTTATCCCAAATACAATTTAATGTGTACTACACAATCGTGCTTATACATACCATGTCGAACTGTTCAATGCTTGCTGCAGTGACGACAGTTGTATGTGGCGTGTTGATAAAAGAATGAATGTTTTATTGCTATGGATAGACGCATCATATTGAAATTATTGTAGTTAACAAATGTATCCATTTCACGGTGCTTTCAGAAATAAATATGGCATTGTTGACCAAATTGATTCTAAAATTGTTTTTACGTTCTGATATAAGTACCTCATAAATCATAGGGAAACATTGACTGACCACTTCGACTTATTATGCTTATATCCATACGGATTCATAAAATCATTTTTAATGCAATTAACTAAAACTGTAGTAATGAGACTTCCGGTTTAAAGGTTTGCATAAGAAAAACTTGTACCAAAGAGGTATGTGAGATTTGAAATAAAGCAATTCATTGTGTACTTTACAATATTCTGACAATTATTGGGGAAATACTGGGTACAATCGGGTTTTAACCATTTAAGATCCCGAAAAATGGGTTTCTATAAACCCCGATTGCAATTATTTCAGTCCAAAAGTTTCAAAAATCCTCCAATACTGCACAAAGAACTTGTTTTGACCTTCTTTCTCACCATTTTAGTGGAAATTTGAGCCAAATCCCCCAGTTGGTTCCCGATATACAGCCTGAAACCCAAAAAGGTCGGATATTTTTGAATAATTTCCACAGCCACTGAAGTTTTCCCAGAAATTCCATCGCTATACCGTAAATAGTAACAGAGATTTATTATAAACTTCATCAATTAGCTAAATCTTATATACTCACAACGAATCATGATACATCGCCGCTGGAGAGTCAAAAAGGAATAACGCACGACTTGGCTAATTCCAGACTGAAATAACGACCACGATATTTTCTGCAAAAATGAAATAACCACCTCCATATGGACCAAACACTCGAATTAAAATACATGCGCTCTGTATCGCCAAATTGAAATAACCACCAGCAAACCGTTTTCTACATTCACTCCTCTCTCCCCTGCCGTGTACACTACTATATTGCTTGACAGGATATTTTTGTATTCCGTGGAGAATTTATAAAATAATTGTTGATTTAAGTTTTGTTAATCCTTTAAGAATTTTAAAAAGTCACGAGTGTTGATTGATGACCAATCTGCCATTACTTTGAGTACCATAGTGATAATTTTTTAATAATTTCCTATTATTATACACGGACAAAATCAAGCTAGTTTTATACAGCAGCGATAATGGTTACGATTTTAATAATAATTATTTTAAAAATTGCTTTATTTTTCCTTCCTCATTCGATCCGCTAAAAAATTGTCACATCGTTCAGTTTTTATTCCACGAAAGTTCTAAACATAACGGTAGTTTGGATAAATTTTGCGCCATGTATGTAGATAATTGCACTTGCCTTACTTAGCCTTCAGAATGATCAGGCTGGTATCAATTCAGGAAAGCTTAAAGGTTACAATTGGGAAGACGGGTGATAATTTGCTTGAATACTTTTGGAGGAAATAAATTTATACCTTCCGAACATTTTTAAAGACCAATAGAATTTGTGAAACTTTTCATTAAAGAAAAATACAGAGTAAGTCCACGGGGAATGTGTAAGCCCAAAACATCATATTTTTTTATCGTTAGCCATTTTATGGTAAGTATTTTGGATATTTTATTTTAATTTTCAGGAAAAGTCACGTTTTATTGGGTGTCATAAGCAACGACGTTGGAATTTTTCTTATAGGTTAAGCTGTTACGGATTTATGGGGGAAATGCCATTTTTATGAGCGAAGCGATATAATAAGACCGTCCAGGTCGGATTTGTCCCCGCAAAAACTCGTAGATAAAAAGAG
>JAQFXU010003455.1:0-16175 GCA_034693705.1 Spatulosminthurus flaviceps | reverse complement strand
ATACAATGTTAATCATAGGGTTGTTTTTGAGAAATTAATTTTTGAATTTTAAAATGTGAATAACTTTTGAACTAATCGATTTATTTTAATGCGACTTGAAAATTGAAATATATTTTGACAAGCGCTATTTTTTAAATATAAATTTAAAATTTCGAAATTTTTTCAAAATTTTTTTTTTTCGAAAATTTATTAGACCGGTTAAAACATTTTTTTCAAAATTTTTCAAAATTTTATTTTTTATCAAAAATTTATTTTTGGCTGAAGAATGTTTTTCTGCAATAAAAATGTTTTTCTTCCAATGTTTTTGTTTTTGAAAACGAAATTTTTACATTAAATTTTAATATGACCTCAACATTGTAAACTAAAGGGGGTGAAGGGGGACGCTGGGGTGGGCTGACGCCGCCCTACGCGACAGCACCAAATTATCGTGGAGCGATGATTTTTCATACCGCTTTCACGGTATCGAAATAGATGTGCATGTCTTCAGCAAGGAATAGCGAAGCTTACGGGGCTTGTGTATATATAAGACCTTCACGCTTATTGTTAATCCCTTAAGTCACCGTGTAGGAGTACAGGAGTACCTTTCGCCCTGGTTATTTATGTACATTCACCTATATTGTACCCTTTGCCCCTTTGGTTTAGCTTTTATTGGACCGGATTTAATTCAATAATCTCCCACAACCCATTAACTACACCGTTACACTACAACACCCATCCACTTACTTTTAGCTCCCCAGGTGATAATTATAATGATAATGCTCCCATTTTTCTTTTAAACCCCAGTTCTAATGAGTTGCGGATTTGTTTTATAACATACAATCTTCATAAATTTTCACCTCATTGGGCGTTTTAGCGGAAATGGGCGGTTTCGCATTAATTAATGACATATATTGTATGTAAATGTGAGGAAATATCACATCCAGTAGATCTGAATCACGCGTTTTTAAGACAGTATACATATCCAATACATGAGGACAAACCAGCTAAATTACCTGTTACCTGGTTATGCGACATAGCCGAATATACCAGTGGGATAGTTACGGATGCACATTTTTAAAAAAAATTCAGTTTATTACAGGAAGACAGGAACTTCTAGATTTTATGAGGAACAGTAGCGTGGTAACGTACAACCCCGGATATTTTTCGAAAGATTATCGCTCGTTATTATTGTTTTCATTATTACAATGGATTCTTTCGAAATAGTTATGAGAAAAATAATTTTAAGTGATCTAATGTGAACTTTGACCCAGACAACTACCAGACATCAAAGTTACATAGGATGATAGCTAGTGGTAATGACGGCAAGGTCGAAAGAGGCGAAGAGTTTTTTGCAAAAGATTCTCTGTCAGGTGAAAATTGCATGTTATAGGGAAATTACATGCTGATGATTCAATGTACGTATTTTCCTTAAGCTTCATCTATTGCTTGCTATCAGTTGTGCAGTACACAAGTAAACAATAGGTAGAATAAAAGCAGCTGTACATAGATGTTTGGAATAAGTTATTATCTAAGATGTGCATCATAGTCTTTGCGTGTACGAACAATAATAATTTATTATTTATTTTTGAGTTATTTACGATTGCATTCACAAGCAATTCTCTGGTTCCTAATGCTTGTTTACGTTTGGGTGATGCATTTAAAAAATGCATCTAAATACTATTTACGTAATGCATTTGCTTGTACTTACGTGATCTAATGCTAGAGGGAAGGTTGAGGTTCCCAATACTGACCTACCTGACTATAGTATACTCAATCGAAGTAAACAAGGTTAAATTATTATTCTTTTGACGTACTAATAGCATGTTTTGACCCAAGCAAGGTGTTTGCAAATAGAACAATTATTTATTCATGAACGCACATCAAGTTACGTTTTTACCTATGTATATATTTTTACAGGTAGGTTACACACCATTGGCCAAATTTGGAAAGGTGGTAACTCCGACAACGGATGTTAAAAAAAAGTTGTACGCATTTCTCCATGGTTATTATTGTAGTTCGTAAATAAACAGCACTCTATAGTGCTAGCTCCCACCCAACAGTTCAAAGTCTAAAAGTCCATTTGTTTTGAATCCTTAATCACGTTTGTTCCTAGTACGAGACCTTATGGAATTAAGTAAAGGAAAACATTTTTTGCCACTGAAACTTTTTCAGAGATAACACCTTTTAGGATTTAGCCAACAATAATTAACAGCTGTTGTGTTTCGTTAGTTATTGAAGGTTGAATTATTCCTGATCTTTTAGTCAATGAAATTGTTTGGGAATTTCCTCTAAAAATAATTATTATTTTCCGTGGGTAACCTGCCAATCGTATAATTACGGAAGTTTAAGACAGATATAATATATGCATCAATACGGGGTGAATTTTGTTTACCAGGTATCATAATTCTAAAAAAATTTCATGAATAATTTATGAGCCACACAATATCATCACTTTGTAAGACTATTTTGAGGAAAACCTTTATATGTAAGTATCGTATATAAAATCATAAAATGGCGTGCATTCTATTTAGTTTTTTGCCGATTACAAAAAATTGTTGATTTGGCAAACAGCATCCATGTTATTTTTTTTTTCAATATTCTGAGCCTGTTATGAAACCCTTTTTCAACCCTTTCCTTTTATTTTGCAAAAAATAAATTATTTCGTGGTGAAATAAGCTGAATGAAGCCAAGCACTGGTTTGGAGAGCAAAAACAATACACATTACTCCGACAAATCATATTTATGGTACTTTAGAAATTGTATGTGCGTATCGGATTACGAAACAAGATTAAAAATTAATTCCTGCCAAGTTCGTAAATATTGTTGAGCATGAACAACTTTATTTAGTTTTTAATCAACCTAAATGAGCTAGACGGGAATATGTATTAGCGTAAAAGTAGCTTCCTAGGTGTGGCGTTGTTCTTAATTATAGATACTTGTATGTTATAGTTACATTATTGGTATATTTTAATATAAGTATCACATTTAATAAAAATGAAGGGTTTCCGGCTCGATGACTCGTCTACCTTGTTCTATCTTTGGTAAATGAGTTTGGCTTATTCCTCGCAACCTGTCTATAAGTAGCAGTAAAAAACTGCTTATTTGACAATTGCCACATTCCTTCCTGAAATTCTTCAAGGGTAGACATCACAATGGGATGCAACTGCATTAGCTTGGAATGACACACTGTCGGGAAAAGATGATGAATTGAGTGATGTCCAAAGGTTGCTAGAGCGAAAATAGTGTTGTCCTTTTCGTCACCAATTTTGTCAGCCACTGCATCCAGTTGACATAATCTACACACATTTATGAATATTAGTCAAGTAATAATTTATTATTGTATGATTCCATAAATACATGCAGCATACATATATACGCTCTATCATTTTTTTTAAATTGTAGACTCCATAGAAAATTTTATGCACCCGAAATCCGGATCCGGCCGTGCTTCATCCCCATCATGGAAACATTCAGGGTAGTGGTGATGGGAGCCTTTGAGGGCAATAATACTAAAGCTGTAACTGCATACAGCATGGACTAGTACCCAGGACTTGAAACCGGACTTGAAAAAAATAAAAGTATTCAACTGAACTATAAACAATTACCGAGTAAGTACATCAGTTTCCGTATACGTATTTCACGGAAATTTCCCACAAGGCTACGGATCAACTAAATTTTTACCACCAAGGATGGAGCAGCACTCAGCAAAACAATCATCTCTGTTATAGGAATCAGCATTTCCATTCTAAAGCTGTACTTTTTTCGAATAAGTCCAACAATTCGTTTTAAAAACACACTAAATAAAGCACCGACAGCTAATACATGGAAATAAAATAGAGCTACGTATCGCTCTGTCCACGTTTTAGTACTCTTCGGTAAGATCTTGATGTACGGTTCCAAAAGCGTTACTTCCGCATCCTACAGAATCGAAGAAGATGCTTTTATTAATTACAAACAAACTTATGATATAGATGCAGAATGCAGATGAAGATATACAAAAATATTTGTACCAAAAGCGTATTTGGAAACATATGATGACTGATAGCATGACTAATCCTCCAGTCTAACGATGACATAAGACAAAAGTCAAAGTAGTATCGCCTCACTGTATCCTTTATGTGGAAAAAATTATGAGCACTTATTGTACAAAATGTAAGAATCAATCCTGCAATAACCACCATAGGAATGGATTCTAAATAACTTCCAGCTACAGCAAAGGTAAGGTAGGAAGCACAAAGTAGATCCTGAGCAATTAAAACTTGGTTTGTAGGACCCGTTCCAATATTCTATAAAGAACAAAAAATACCTTAAGTACGTGTTTGAAAACCATTTATTTAAACAATTTATCAAATATTACAATTAGTACAATTTACTATACCTTGAGAATTGGTTCAGCTCGTTTTTTGAGAGTCCGGTAAAAACCATCGGGTTTAAAAGTATAAGGAGAATTCCGTCTTGTTGTTATTTCACGTACAAAATATTTCTCAAGGATTTTTTCTACGTTGTGAATATTGACCATGTGAGATGCTTCAAATAGTTCCGTTATATCAGTTCCCCGGGTTAGAGAAATCCAATCCGCCCCGCCTGGATGCTTGTTAATAAAATCATTCAGATCGTAGAGTTTGTCGTGCACACGCCAGAGGTCCCCAACATTGTCATCTCTTCGTTTCGCTGTTTTTGAGAAAAACAACAGTCATTTAAAAAATGTTAAAATGGACGAAAATATTTAGGTAATTTAGGATGGCCTTTGAACTACAAAATTTTTACTGATTTACATTAATAATGAATGGATCAAATTTAATCGGGATTTTTGTTGAAAAAGGTTTGCATTTGTTCATATTTACTTAAAATGATATGTGTGTACTTACTTACCTTCTAGCCAGTCGTAATTATCCGCAAATACACTTCGTTTCCCGGTATATTTCCACAATCCGGGGAAACTGGATTTAACTTGGGCTTCATTTGTGCTCGGTGACATTTTCAGTTACAGTGTACTTCTTATGTTCTTATAATGAAATGTCTTAACTACTTTTCAAGTATAGACATTAAATAACCATGGAATATATACGGAACAAACATTGAATATCACGTGAATTTTCCTTACGTACGGCGCACGTGAGAGTATACTTTAAATTCGTAAAATATTTATAATTACGTTTTTTATAAATACAACTTACAATTGACAAAAAAATATATCACCGCAGTCGCTATCTAATCTTCAATGGCACAGAGAGAATAAACTTTCATTTAACGATTAATATAACTCCTTATATCTAATGTTACATAATACTTTATTTGTAATTATGTACATTTTAAGCAAGATTGCAAGTAACTGAATGTAATTAATATTAAATACTACTCGGTATATAGAGAATATTGAAAAAACTTATTGATGTACTCACAGTATGACAGTATTATGCATTTCAAAAAATCTGACTTGTAAGAAACAGAGAATCCAAGTTTGAAGTTAAATTACGGTGCAAAATTGACGTACATGCTAAGATCAAGTGAAATACGTTACGTGCACATGAACAGGTTTTGTATGAGTAAATACTTGCGTGTAGATTCGTAGGAAACATATGATTGCCTTAGGACATTCTCATGCTTTTCAGATTCTTAATATAAGAGAGGATGTTTTTGCCTGTAGGACTTGTTTTTTATGTCTCCTCACATTAGAGCGGATGATGATGTATAATGCAGAAAAGTATGTTTACTACAGGCCGGAGTGTTTTGAGATAAACCATTTCATGACATTTAATTCACAATAAATTTGGGAATATTTAAAAAAACGAGTGGTTGAAAGAATAATGTATGAAAGTCACCAAAACTGTAAATACATAAAATAAAATAGGTAAAAGTAATTTAATTTATCTTTCTGTATTTCTAAAATTTGGGTTAAGTCATGCCATATACCATAGCACATGTGTATGAAAAATCATGTTTCTCGGGTTTGGAAAGGAGATGGTAAATCTGAATTCGTATTGGTTCTTCAAATATATCCTTCAAAATACAAATACATAAGTAATTTCTATCAAAAGAGTGCAGGCTGGCAAACATTCTCGGGGGACAGACCTCCAGGCTAAGGAAAAAAATCTATTTGATTATCATGAGAATTTTACATCAATGAGAGCAATAAAAAGCTTTCATTAAGTGAGCTCATTTATAGTGAACATAATATATGTATATTTTGTTTTTAAAATCTTACAGTCGTCCTTGGGTGGTTTAATTACTTGCAAAATAATAAAATTGGCTGATGAAAAAAATTCTGGATGAAAGATTATTGGATCAAAAAATTTCTGGAGGAAAGATTATTGGATCAAAATTTCTGGATGAAAGATTATTGGATCAAAAAATTTCTGGAGGAAAGATTATTGGATGATAAAATTTCTGGAGGAAAGAATTTTGGACGAAATTGTTTGTCCAAAAAATATTTGTCGAAAATGTTTCTGGACGAAAATTCCAGCTACGAAAATATTGTTTGTAAAATATTTTTCTATAAGTATAGCACTGACGAAAGCTAATCATCTTCGTAATAATGGTCTTGCTTGGCCTTGATAGAGAACTTCTATCTACTGCAATCTCCTTTCTATTTGCAGAGGATATTCACACCTCCTCAAGCGATTTTTAATCGTGACTTTTACTATTTACCACCTATATAATTATATTACGTAGATAAAATATCAGCAGTGTTTGATCGCGATATATATACAATCACGAACTTGTAATTTTTCCCCCAAGTTTAGAGACCTTTTAAACCACCTGTGCTGTATTTATAGACAGGAGGAGAATTTAAGAATAAATTCTTAATTCTAATGAGTCCTTAATCTCTTAATTATTTAATGGAAAGTAACAGTGTTTCTACGGGAGTCCGTTGTAGGTTGTAGGCACGCGCGCGATATAGCTTGCTAGAATTTTCTGGCTATTAAAAAGGCTCATTTTTTCATGCCGCATTCACGGTATGTATGTATCGAAATATATGGTCATGTCTTCAGCAAGGAATAGCAAAGCTTACGGAGCATGTACTACTTCCACACTTAATCCCTTAAGTCGCCCAGTAGGAATCCCTTTCGCTGGCTATTTATGTAAGTACATTCATCTATAAATGGGGTTTTCCCCGAACAGCTCAGACATTTGACATTTGACCGCTTGTGCTAGGTGCCACGTCCCTTATAGTGTAGCTGCTATGGGCTCGGATTTGTGTGTATACTTAGGTACCTAACATCTTTATGTTTGTTTTATGGGTGATGCCCGGGAATACAATTAATTGGTCCTCGATTGGCCTTAATTGATTGATTGAAGTAAATATTGTTTATTACTCGGTTGTGAACATTAAACAACTGGTTGATGCATTTACAATTTTATTCATTTACAAAAATGTCTGACATTTGTGGTTGTGAAAACTACTTGTAATAATTGTAACAGAATCGAAGTTTGAAGTTAAATTATCGTGAAAAATGGATGTCCAGTTCCCCGTGAAGTACGTACACATGAACATGTTTTGTATGAGTAAATTCTTCCGTGTACGTACATTAGCAGGCAACATATTTATTTGATTGCCTTAGGACATTCTCAAATATTTTTATGAGTCTCAATAAGTGAGGAAATTTTTGTCTGTAGGATTTTCTTTAGGTCTCCTCATCTCACTTTAGAATGGGCTGTATAGTGTAATGTACAAGTAAACTGGAGTATTATGATTATGAGTAAACCAGCTTTCATGGGAAATTAAATTGCGCAATAATTGGCAGAATTTAAAAAAATAATGTGAGTATACTCCATACTATAAACATTGATGTACATTATAGAGTATGGATAATCACAGAATAACCGACTGAGATTAATATAAATTATCCTTCAATAAATAATGTTGGTTTAGTCTCGTACATGTTTGTTTAAGCATGTTTATCGGGTTTTGAAAGGAGCTTGTAAATCTGAATTCGTAGTCGTTCGTCAATTTTCCTTCAAAATGAAGTAACTCATTTCTATTTCTATCAAGTGAGTCAGTAAGTACCGGGATAGTAAAAATTTTCCAGGGCACAGGTCTTCATGCTATGAGGAAAATTCTGTTTTGACTTTCATGAGAATTTTACTTCGATGAGAGAAATAAAAAGCTTTCAGGTGCAGGGTGCAGCTCATTACATACAAGTACATACCTGTTTTAAGTTATGCTCTCGTCCTTGAATGACTTTTGTACTCGCTAAATAATAAATCATGCTAAAGTTTCCGTACAAAATTTTAATTTGAAGACTTACTTTTTTTTTACTGAAAATGTTATCAGTTCAACTTAAATTTCGTTTTTTGTCCAAAACCCCTTCCTGTTTAAAAATCCAGTAGGGCAGGATTTTCCAACCGGGTATCCTTGAATATGGGCCAATGCGGGTGCACCAGTTCTCATGCATGTACCAAAACCAAATGTTATTTTATGCGTTGCCAATACATATTTTTCGAGGATTGAACATTAGAAATTTGGGGGAAAAATAGTCGGTCCAAATCCCCAACTCAAAATTTGTGAGTTGGTTATTCCTCTTTCGTCGCCAAACCCATTATTGTACGCACGTACCCTTGACAAGCAATGAACAAGTTTGTTGGCTCTATAACTGCTTCAAAAATATTGGTTGTAAAAATTGTTTCTACAACACAATGACTAAAACTAACCAGTCATCATGATAATAATGGTGCTGACCTTGACAGAGAACTTCTGTCGACTGCAAGCTCCTTTCGATTTCCACAGGATATTCACACAGAAATATTAATTACATAGTGTGTGTGTACTTTCGGAAGTCATTCTCGCCTCCTCAAGCAATTATTTATCCTGACTTTTATTATTTTCCATATAGCTAGCTGTATGCTGTATCTGTAGTTCATTAAAATCAGTAAATAGCACGGTTTGCATATAATCAGGAACTTTTATTATTTCCTCCATATAGTGAGTACACGTACAATCACAGACTTATGTAAAAACATGCATAAGTGTCAAAACATTTTAAACAAAATTTAAAATAAAATCACAGCTCATATAATTAGACTATTTATAACATTCTAATATTATAACTTATCTCACAGGTACATAGAAACAGTATATAAGGAACTAACGACTTCTACTTTTCTTAAACACACTTCCTGTATTCCTGGCATATTGCTTCTGCAGTCCCACCACCAGCTCCCATTGACTTTTCCTTTGATAATCTTCCTCGAACTCCTTAACCGTAGCTTCCATTATTGGCTTAATATGCTCCAATTTAGAATGACAAACTGCAGGGAAAAGATGATGCAGAGGATGATTGCCAAATGTTGACAACACAACAAACAAGTTTTCACAAACATCGTGACTTTTGTCCTTAGTTGCGTCAAGTTGGCATAAACTGTGAACAGAAAAAAATCAGTGTGATCCTACGAGAAACATTAATACAAAATAGTACTCATATTATTAACATGATCATTTATTTTACCCAAAGTCAGGATTGGGTCTTGTTTCATCTCCGTCATGAAAACAAACTGGATGATGATGGCCAGCCACCAGTCCAACGAAACCAAATGCGTAGTTGCAACTAGCGTGTACCAATAGCCAAGAATTAAATCCCGACTGAAAGAAAAATCCGAACAAATCTTTTCACTTATGTTTACAAGGACTCCTACGTACAGCCTTTTGTGTACGAAAAAAAAACAACATTAATAATATTAATATATTACTGACCCAAAAAGTAGGAGCTACGTAAGCGAGGAGTGTTAACTCCAAAAAGGGGAGTAAAATTTCAGGTCGGAATTGGGTATTCCCCATGAAAGTATTAATGAGGCGTTTTAAAAACACCGGATAAAATCCTCCAAGATAAATAACGTGTTGATATATAAATGAAGCATAACGTTGAACCAAATTTTTCGAACCCGTTGGTAAAAATACAAGCATAGGTTCCGTCATAACACATTCGAAGTCCTAGGAAAACCAAGTCGTTCAAACATAAATAATATACATGATCAATTACAAGGTCAAAGCCGGTTTTTTGTCCAACACTGGTAGAAAATATGGATATTACATATGTAATACGTGCAAATGTAGTCAGGCTCTTACCAGCAGTGTATTAGGATACATATGGTGGCTCATCGCATGGCTCACTCTCCATTCAAAAGATGAACCCAAGCCCAAATCAAAATAAAATCTTCTCCAAGAATCTCTAAGATGGAAAAAGTTGTGAGCACAAGTAACACAAGCATCAAGCATAAGACCAGCAGCTATTAGTACGGGGATTGATTCCAAATAAGATCCTAGAGTAGCGGTGAGGATGAACGAGAGGGCCATAAAATCTTGAAAGAATTTGGTTTGTTTTGTAGGTCCCGTGCCAACTTTCTGTGTTTTATGGACAATAAACGTTTTCAAGGTGAACTAGCCGTATGTACACTTATAATTATTTCTAAACGTATTTTAGTGGATTTTTAGGTCACACAGCAATTGGCAGATATGGTTAATGCATGTAACGTTACTCTGATTTTTTCAAAAAAGATAAACAGTTGTAATGTGTGCAAGTAAACGTACTTTCAAAACAGGTTCAATTCGTCGCTTCAGAGTTTTATAAAATCCGTCCTCTTTGAATGTGTATGGAGAGTTACGCGGTGTGGTAGCATCTTGCACGTAATATTTTGCGAGGATTCTTTCCACATTGCCAAAATTAATAACATGGGAACTTTCAAACGCTTCGGTGATGTCCGTCCCGCGGGATAGTCTAATCCAGTCTGCACCTCCAGGGTGCTGTTTAACAAATCGTTCCAAATTGTATAGTTTGTCGTGGACTCGCCAGAAATCCCCAATGTTGTCATCTTTTCTTTTGTCTAATGTACGCACAAATATTGGGGCATTGTGTTTAATTTTACGTATCTTTTACTTAGTATGTCACAGAAGAAATTCGCTCTCGTTTTTTAAGGGCGGTTTCAGCCTTCCTAGTAAAATACCCTTGTCCGTATTGTAATTTTTTTGGTTGAAAATAATTTTTGGTTGGAGTTTTTTGGTTAAAAAATGTTTTTTGGTTAAAAAATATTTCTTGGTCGGAGTTTTTTGGTTAAAAAATATTTCTTGGTCGAATTTGTTTTTTGGTTGAAATTTTGTTTTCTACATTGCATTCTACATGGTAAAAAACGTTTACTGTAAATATTCAATTCAAACAACAAAAAATTAGCAAGCTTTACTCCATTTTCGAGAAAAAGCTAAATTTTTGTACAAACTCCGGTAATGTGTTCAAGTGTATATTTCAGGAGTTATATACGACGTAATAATTAATTCCGCCAATTCTCCTTAAAAGTCGTAAACAGGAAACGTTTTTGCGAGTTTTTCTCTAAAATCACGAAATGTTTTTTGATTCTTCTGTATAAGTCCAAGTTGTTTATAGAATTCGCTGGCCTAGAGTGCATGTTATAGTTTTGCACCTCGCTCGTGACTTCATAGCTTAGTGTCCAATATTTTGTAAAAATATAACCCATGTAGATAATTTTATGGTAAATAAAAACATATACAAGTGAGCAAATTTGGGCTTACCGGCTAACCACTGAAAGCAGTCTGGCAAAGGCCGATCGCGCCGACCGGTGTATTTCCACAGTCCAGGAAATGTCGACTTCAATTCGGGTTCCCCTGATGACTTTGACATTATTTTGAAGTAAAAAAAAATTTAACCACTAAATCGGTGAGTGAGAGGGCCCCAGAGTTACAATTACAATACAGGGGATATAGTGATTATTATAGTCAACGTTGAATATAAATTTATATCTTCGATAATTATAATTATTGTTGTTATTGATTACATACAATTGATTATAATTATATTTATAATCAAGTGCTTGAAAAAAATTTCAGTAGGTTAATCTTCATTTGCCTTCAACAAATATTCAATCATATGGAATCACTTGAAGCAAGAAAGATTATTTGGTCACTTATTATCAATTTCAATAATATGTTGCGGATGAACCTGATTTCCATTCCTGTGGATTAAAAATTAGGTGTGACCAGTAAATTCCAATAAATTCAAACTGCTCATTTGATTTGAAGAATCTCTGGGAGAAGAATGCTCGAAAACATGTCTTGCTGTATCTGTGAAGCAAACGCTTGGAAGCCAAACACTGACAGGCAGCAATGAAGATAAGTCAGAAAGAAATGAGACTCGCTTGAGCATTTTGTTTTGATAGTGGGCAAATCAGAAGCATTATGTAAGTAAATAGAACTCGAGTGTATTGATAATTGTTATGTAGCTTTTTATGAACTGAACTTCTCGCATGCTTTCATGCTCATATTGATGGAATGGTTGGACATGCAACCCTTTGCTGTCTGATGCTTTTGCTACCGTGTCGAGCCGTAATTCAAGGTCAGTTTTCAGTTAGTCCATTTGAGTATATATGTACATGAAGTGAATGGGTTATTCCATATTTTTTTCTGAATGGCAAGAGGTGATGGCAATGATCTTTAGACGGAGAAAAAAATGTCATGATTATCACAATATAGTACATAATGAATATAAATGAAAAGTATGGGCTGCCGTGAGTGAGTGCCGCAATCACCATGTGGAAAGATAACTTTCATGTGTGACTCCTGGGAAATTCGTTTCCTCATTCAAATAAGAAACTAAAACCATGTTGCAAAATACCGGTAATAACATTAAAGATACCATCTGCGAGATGCTACAATGGCAATAACAATGTGCAGAATCACGTGCATAAAAATTATAATAAGGATATGAAATTAAGGTTAAAGAAAAAACAATATGATCATAATAATAATAACAACAATATTAACTGACTGCAGATTAAATTATGATGAATGTTTATTGTACCTATATATATTTAGATAATAATAATTTGCGGAAGGATAATGATGTATTTTAAGAGTGTAGATTATATTGGACGTGGAAACTTATTTTCTGAGGTTTAAACTTTTTAATTTATTTCCACCGGCGAGTTTCTTATTGAAGGTAGGCTTGTTATTTGGATTTACTTTAGCTTTTACTTTGCTGACATCCTTTGCTCCTTTATTTTTAGGTACCTTCCTATCCCGATTGCGGTTTTTTACATTCGTGACTTCGTAGAAGTTACTACCGATCTTCTTACGCTTATTTTCTCTTGCTAATTTCCTTCTTTCTTTGCTAGTTAATTTAGCCTCGCCACGCAATTTCCCTCTCCCACCTTTTTTTGCTGGGGCAGCATCCTCATCGTCAGAAGAATCTAATTTAGGCTTCTTTGTCTTGCTTCCTAGGACAGCACTACTAGCTGACGTACTTGCATAATCTTCGTCTTCATCAGAATCTTCCTCTTCATCTTCTTCTCCCAATTTTTCCTTCAAAATTTCTGTGACAGTTTTCTTGCTTGATTTTTCGTCCACTTCCTCTTCGATGGTCTCCTTTTCATCAGTTTCAGCATTTGGAATAGTATTATCTTCCGCCTTTACCTCATCCTCATAACCTTCAGGGATGGTGAAAAAAGGAATTTTGCCTCGTTGCCAGTCATTCAAAACCATTTTGGCTACTGCATTTAAGTCCGGCTCCCCACCTTTCAATAACCTTCCGCTTTTCTTAGCCATTTGCGTGAGGAAATCTTCGTGGTCTTTCCATTCGTGTATGCCATAGGTTTTCACGATATGCTCCGGCTTAACTTTTTCCAGGACATGTGAGATGTAATCTGGAGGATTCTCTACATTTTCTACGCGTACTACTCCTTTAAGGACTTTCTCAACATCAGTTTCCTCGGATGGGTACACAACTCCGGGACAGTCAATCAGGTATATTCTTCTCATTAGGGTAATGTACTGCCAAACTTTCGTTTCTCCAGCAATTGGAGCAACCTTACAAACCTTCTTAGATTTCAAAGTATTTATGACAGACGATTTTCCTACATTGGGATAGCCAATAAGTCCAACACTAATCTGTTTCTTATCTTTGTGGAGCTTAGAAAACTGCCGAAGCAAATTGATAAGGCCACCCTTTCCAAATGGATGGGTCATAGAGGCATGAAACGCCATTGTTGGATACTCCTTAGACAAGATCGCCACCCACCGCTTTGTCACCCAGGTGGGAATCAAATCCACCTTATTCAGTACAAAAATGAGCTGCTTATGAGCCTTTTCCTTCTTCAGAAACTTTTCAATCGGAGGTGAGCGGGTTCCAAGAGGATCACGAGCGTCCAGAACCTTCAAATTTAAATATTTCATACAATACACATGTATTAAACATTCAACATCTGCAAAACGTTGCATTTTTGGAAAACTTTAATTATAAAATTACTACAATACAAATTTCCTCTCCGGCTTTAACATTGCTAAAAAACAAATTATTATTACCTGAATGATCACATCTGACGAGTCCACAACTTTATACAATTCATTCCAAATCCTCCTGCTCTGACCTGCCCCAAATACCCAGGCTCTAGGTCCCGTCCACTGATCCGGTGCATCCCGAACCAAATCCCTATCCTTACTCTCATCATAATCTTCTTCTTTCTTATTAACATGTTCCAACAATTCCGACATTTCTGTCGCAGGTAAATTCGGCCTTTTTCGTAGTTTCTTCGGTCCAAAGACACTCTCGAAACTCTCCGTCTCCAATATATGAACTCTTGCTTGGGTCACCTTGTCACTCAAAAGCGTCACTGGAAGCTTCGTCGGTTTAAGTACCACCTAATTATTTAAACAAATAATTAAGTACCATCTCCCCCTGCACCTCCACATATTGTTACCATCAATATTAATCCTCATTACTCTCAACATACCTGATAACTGTCATTCATAACTTTCCCTAATTCATCCTGGAACTTCTGCAATGATGACTGTGTAATAGTTTTGGAATTTCCAAACCATCGCTGACTCGGTTCAACTCTTGCAACAGTTCCAGATGGGAGTGTATTTTGAAAGGGGGCCGCTCTCACAATTTTTCCATGACGGTTCCGCTTAGCCTTGAAATTCCTATACATCTGCAACCTATTGATTGTTGCTTTGTCTCTCGGTTTCGCCACTCCTTTCAACCCCTCCGGTTTCCTGTCCGGATTCATGCTGTGATTCGCTTTATTGAAACCCTCACGGGTTTTCGTCTTTTGATTAAACTTCCCCATATTTCCGAATTTTTATCTCCTTGTATTTTGTTCGGGGCAAAAATACACCACACAAATACAAAATTTTACTCCTTACTAATTTCCTTTTAATTATTTACTGGGCAAGAGACCACTTTCACTTGATCCTTCAACGTTTCCTTCTAAACTTCTATTGGCAATAGCAACAGGTCAGGTCAAGTCTGTTTAGTCTAAAGAACCCAAGCAACTTTTCAACTTATGGTCGTCACTGCGTCTGCATGCTGCGGATTGTGGATATCGCAACACAGCCATGTGGTAATTTCAAACTTTCCCTCTTTTACCTCTCCATCCCAATTTTGTCTAATGTCTGCCCAATTTGCTTCTGTGCTATTTGGATGTTTGTATGTATTAATACAATAAATAAAATTTTAAACGTTTGGAAAAACACAAGAATAGTTTTGAAAACTACAATAATTATATAACATAACATTACAAATATTTAGTCATTTATATAAAAATATTTATTCAACCCAGATTATGTAATTAGCAGGTTACCTGATGAAATCATGTTGAAGGTTCTGATCAAGAACTTCGGAAGGGTTTGCACTGAATGATATAATTTAGAATAAAAACCATTGTGGACTTGGCCAAAATTGATCGCGATTTGGCTCTTTCATTTTTAGTGTTTTGTAAACACTGTTTTTGTGTTTAGAATATTTTGAAATCATTCACGATAGGGATACAAGATTCAAGTGGGGTTTCGTTTAAAATTTACTGTTATAACCTCGTTTTCAGTTTTTTAATGGACATGGGTAAAGCATTTTTTTCCAGTTTGAGAGAAACGTTCTGAATTAATGCAAAACGGGAAGTGGAACGTAATTTATTCTCGGCATGTCATGATGAGATCTAGATCTAGATGGAATCTGGGGGTGGAAAAATGGCAGAAATAGAAATTGAATTTACATTGTAAAAACTGCCAATTACATACTTTATTATACTTACTTATATATTATAAAATAGTCGACTATTATAGAAAACCCCAGATTTTGAGTAATCATGTATTTTTTCGGGTAATTCATAAAAAATGGGTAGCAAATAAATGTTCGAAGAAAATAATCTGTACGTGAAATCGAACAAAGGGTTGAATGATTGAATTAAAATTCCGGTTA
>JAQFXU010003454.1:0-16179 GCA_034693705.1 Spatulosminthurus flaviceps | reverse complement strand
GTCAAGAAACATATACCAAGCACAAGTTTACCAGAAAAAAATATTTTAGAAGAAAGATTTCAGCCCCATTTAGAAATGATTGGTGGGAAGCTGACTTAATTGATATGAAAAATGGAGCAAGTTCAACCGCGGATACTAGTACATTTTGACAGTTATAGATATACCAACGAGGAAAGTCCCTTCCTTAAAGCCAGCTCCCATTTAAAAAGCATTGGGTTAGCAATTGTCAATGATAACAACTCATTTAATTTGTGATTCTCGATATTTTTGTATTCATTGCGTCTAATTATTTTACGTGTTGCAGTCTGAGGAAGAAATCGAAACTAGTCACAACAATTAAAAATTATTGACAAAATCAAAGCAACCGTGGTGATTTATTATTGAAGCATATCAAAAGGCAGAAGTTGTTGCGAAGTCTTTTCTTCTCATAGAGGCTTATGCGTATCATCACATGTTTAATAGTACCGAATGCAATAAAACTTGGGGTACAATCTGGTTGGAAAAAATAGCTAGACTGAAAATTGGCTAGAAAAATTTTGCTGGAAAAACGTTTGAATCAAGGTGGCTGTGCATAGAAAATATTGGATGCATATAATATGCACGTTAACTTTTAATGTTCTCCCATCGAACATTCAAAACTTAAGATTCCAATATAGTTCTATCCAAAGACAATGTAAAAGTAGCTTGAAAATCATGGCTGACTTTAACGCTTTTATCTGTAATACTGATGTAACTCCTTTAACTTTACGATGACTAGTAGCTACTTCAAATTCTCTTGTACTCGTTATCAAAGCTAATTGAATCGTTTATGATCCATTAAAAACATTAATTTATTTGAAGAAAAATTATCGTAAAATGAAAAATGTAGTTTTTATTATGTCAGAACCCGTATAATGGTTTACAGAGCCGGACATTTTTGAAAATCTGCGTTGTCATCGTAAGAATTCCTATCCTTTGTTTATTCTGTGTAATTTCGTGAGTCAACATTCCAGTCATGGTTACGGTTGTTTGTCTAATCCACAAGGAGCGTGTTGACCCCAAAAATCCATCTACAGATAGAAAATAGAAATGGTGAACGGCTATAGACTATCTAGGGGGTCGGCTGGCCCCTTAAGCGATGATTTTGTAGAAAATGGAATAATCTACGATTGGTCGTCGACTTTTTCGTATTATAAAAAATGGAGAAAAGTTCATCTTCAAACTATTTGTAGATCCCGAAAATAGACAAACAGCAGGGTGTATTTGTGGAATTATCGGTCATTTATTTTTTACGCGTTGACTAATTATTCTTGGGTTCCCGCGCGGTGCGGTTGGCTACCCAAATGTTTCCTATTTGGAAGCTTTTAGCCACCCTAAAATGAAGGGCCCAAAGGTACCCTCACAAAAGATTAGAGGCATAGGGCTTAACTCTAAGGGACCGCACCAAATGGGTACCTACTGAATGAATTGACTTTACGTACTACATGAAGTCAGTCCACGGCAGGCCAAAAATTGGTTAGTGGCAGCATTAATAAAAAACGGGTAACCAAATTACGTGGAATTTTGTTCTGTGTTGGCTTTCAGTAGCTACCGAAAATTTGGTGTTCCCTTAGAATGAAGCACTACCTCGAATCTTTTGCGGGGGTACCTTTAGGCCCTTCATTTTAGGGTGGCTAAAAGCTTTAAATAGGAAACATTTGGGTAGCCAACCGCATCGCGTGGGTCTACACTTAGTGACCAAGCAACATGAGTCATGTCAATATTCCCCTCCCCCCCAACCCTTCCATAGTAACGTCAGTGCCGGATCAAAATCATCTTGTCGCCATCTGCTGGGAATAAAATTCAAAATTTGTAATATCCTTTTGGTAGGAATGACTACAATGCAAAAAAATCAGTTTCCAGAGCATCGCTAGGCGCCGGGTTAAATTGTGGTAAGAAAAACATTGTTAAATTTTAAGGGCAACATATTTATGTAGCATAAAATTCTTTTTATTATTAATTATACTCTGGCCAAATACACGTGATGAACCAGTTAACTTACATGCTTAAAATATTGTTTTTCAAAACTTGTGTGCTGGTTACAGCATTGTGGGAAGGAACGATATATAATTTGAAATCAAAAGATCGTCGATGTTACCAGAAACGCGAAGGCCGTAATTATTAATTATATCCATCAATAATAGTCGATTGTTAATTTACTCAAATGATTATAAAAATCCACATAATTCCTAAACATCTCGTTTTAAGAGGCACTTTTAATTAAGTCAAAAGCTTTTTTAATTAAAGTAACAACGGATTAACGAGTCCTTTTCCACCATCTAAAACCACAGCTTGAACCAATTTTTAATAACGCCTATCTACTAATGATTAAACCAGTACTAACTTTGAAACAATGGTTGCCTCTTCGCATTGGAAAACAGTTGATTAATTAAATAACATTGTTCCTCGTATCATTTTATTGGTGCTTGTAAAATTTTTACTGCATTTCAGCAAAATAGGCTCTGGCAATATGGTACTTTAAAATTCCACTCGTGTCCATATGTAAACCAACTCGAAGGAAATTTCGAACTAATAACCCATTGTTCGAGCGGATTTTTATTTCAGTTCGCCTTAGCATATACGATTCTATAATATAGCTATCGCAAGACACAGATCTGTCATTTTATTTAAACTTTTTCAATACCAAGTATTAGAGCATGATGGAAGGCTAAAAAAAATTGAGGAATAAAATTCACAAAAAACATTTTATAACGCCACATGAGAAAATCGATTGCATTTAAACATGCGGAGCTCTTGGCTTTTCCTCCTTATTTTGCACCAAACGGTGCTGGTGGTGAGTTTAAATAATGTCATAATTGTTCATTTAATTTGGTAATAATAATTTTGCAATATTTTTATTTTGTGAAAATTCCAGGTTAAGTCGCTCCCTCGACCTCGGCCCCAAAAGGAAAGCCCAGGCAAGTTATATAATTTGAAGGATATTTTCTGAAATACTAAAAATGCAATATGTATGTGTGTGTATCTGACTGGGTTCCAGTATCCAATGTAGACTGACCTTTAAAGGTGCGGCATGCCACCTTTTGATATTTAAATCTAGGTGACTTGAAGCCCAAGGCTTATCGCCCACTCCGTACTAGATATTTACTTTACGAGCCAGGCCATTTGACTTATTCACATGAATTGTGAGCTAGTCATACAGAGAATAGTCGGCGAGTGCCTGCTAGATTTTTTGATCCTCTACACTCTATCTAGTCTATTTAAATTAACCTATTGTGTATTCCTAAGCGAAACAGGAGATGACGATAGCTTAGGGAAGTTTTTCCGGCAATGCCTATTTCCTAACGTCCAGAGGGTAGGGTCTAAATTTTTCTAACGCCCAGTCTATTTCCTAACGTCTAACGCCCTGTCTATTTCCTAACGTCCGACGTCTAATGTCCAACGCCCTTGATAACATCCGTATTTTAATGTGTAATAATTGAAGTGAAAAAAGCTGGTTTCGCTTAGGTTTCTACACAGCGATTCACTAGGCGTCGGAACTTTCTTTAAAGAATTTCTCTTCGTCCGTTGGAAACCTAACCTTATCTTATTAAATGTATGAATTTCAAAAAGAGAATTCAATATTTCATGTACGCTTATGTTTCAGTGCCCCAAATAAATTCATTATTCACGAGTTTTTTTCAAGGTTATTAAACTTTTATTTTTTCAATTGAAAATAGAAGCTTCGAACAATAAGGTGTTCGACGTTTGAAGCGGAAATAGTATAATCTAATATCTATGTTTACATTACTTATTTTGAAAACATTTCCCATTCACGAGTTAGGGCCCCGAGGTAGGTGGGTCCGTGCCACGTAGGTGGATTGGAACCTAACCTTAATTATTGAATTTTATTTGTGAAATTAATACATTTATTACGGTTAGTAAAGGTTTCCAACGTCTGAAGACAAATTCTTTAAAGAAGGTTAGGTTAGGTTCCAAACCCCCTAATTAAATGCATGATTCATGAGTGTGGTTATGTGCCACGTGAGTTTCAGGGTATCCAAGTTCAATGGTTCCGGGTTGATACATTTTTAGTCAGCGAATTGCTGGTTAAAAACAAGCGAAACCAGCTTTACAGTGCAATAATATACGTTACAATACGGATGTTAGGGAATATCCAGGGCGTTAGACGTCGGACGTTAGGAAATAGACAGGGCGTTAGACGTTACCCTCTGGACGTTAGGAAATAGGTATTGCCAGTTTTTCCTACCTCACAAAATAAGGGGAAATTCAGCATCCGAATCGATGCTCCTCATCTACTTATTAAGATAAAAAATATAACACTACCTTTCTGGTTAAAATGGAATGGTCTCAGACTGGCCGTGGGTGAACAATCCTATACGCTAGGACTTAAGGACGAGTCTAACTGCACCCGAGAGGTAAGGCCGTCTCTTTGCGAAGGAAGACTCCCGGCAAGGAATCGCCGGACAAAACGTCCCTTAACCGAGAAACCCGCCTCAACAAATTGTTTTGAGACTTACTGACCTTATCCGTGCAGTCCCGGGTGCAGCCCTCCTTGTCAGTCTTCAATCCGGCTTTCGGTCAGTCCACAATCCCTCCGTCCCAGCTGTTGGAGCTCGTGTATCTTGGGCGCTCCGCGTCAATGATAGAGTAAAGAGATAAGCGAGCTCCACAAAACACGTCCTACCTCCCGAACCTCTCAGAATGGAATTAAAAAAATGCAATTGATAGTTTAGGCGCTTCATTCGAAATCCAAGCGGAGGGTCTAAAGCCAGAATCGGAATTTACATCATTCTCAAATTAAAAAATCTGCATCCTGCAAATTCAATTATAATTTAACGGCTGTCACCTTCATAGAATTTACGGAGGTCTGATTTTAAGAATGATTAATTTATATTTATTATTATTTCAGGCCATGTATATAAATGTGCCGGGAGCGGTGTTGAAGCTGACATAACTAATTGCAGCAAATACCACCAATGTTTGAAGGAGGGCGAGAGTCCAGTGGCTACCCTTAATTGCCCATCAGATTCTCTATTTGATACTTTGGAGAAAAATTGCCAACCCAAATACCTTGCTAATTGCATTAGTAAGTGGCAGATCTCTGTATAAACTATGAGTGCTATTCTTCTTCAACAATTTCTGTAACGTTGTACTATTTAATCGTACTTAGCATGTGAATCTGATGGATTCTACAAGGACAACTCAAGTCCCTTCCATTACTTCGAGTGTAAAGGCGGAGCTGTGGAGAAGCATCTGTGCAAGCCCAAAGGCACAGTCTTTAACCAGGAGGAACAGGGATGTCAGACGCAGGATGAAGATGGCCAGGCTAAAAAACTGGGGGAATATCCCGGATCAAATGATCAGGGTTACCATGCCCACTCTCAACTTACCCCATACATGCAGAGTGACAGGTTCGCTGCCGCAAACGATAGCACTCTAAATTTGGTTTCGCAAGCTAAAGCAGGAAACGTGAAGGCGGGAGCGTCCATAAGTACGCGGAACGGTACGGAAGAGAGCGCCTACGCCCATAGCCAAGCTACAATCGGCGGAACGAAAACCAGTAATGAGATTTTCAAAGGACTGGGATCTTCTGGTGTGGAGTATGGGAGTGTCCATGCGATGGCAAGCGCAACTGGATCGGGAAAAGCCAAGGAAGATGCTCTACCACCAGAGGAGATGGAAGAACCTCCGGCGGCAAAGGAATTCGATGTGGGCTCAGACTCTATCAAATTGGGGCCAGACGAGGTGAAGATTTCTAGACGCCGGCGAAGCATAAGAAAAATTCGGGATGCAAAAGTTACAGAGAAAAAAAAAGTCGAAGACCCTGAGGCTTTTATTAAGCTTGGCCAAGGCTTTAATGAGAAACTTGCTAGAACTGGTTACAACCATTGGATGCCCAAAGATAGGATAATAAGTGAGGTTGATTTTTAATTCTTGATCGTTAAGATAACTTTTTTTTGACTGATATTGAAATTTCAACCCATGCAATCAAATTGCATCGAAAATGTAAATTAATATTTGACCAACAAAATAATAAAAAAAGAGAAAAATTGTTTATTAATGTTATGCTCCTATAAACAGATAACCAAAGATCCAATCCCAAATTGTCAATCTACTCGAAACATCTCTATGGTCCAAGAGCCCTGGCCGAGGATGAGGATACTGCCACGGAGAGCGAGCTTGAAGTAAAACATTGGCTTCTTGACAGTTTTCTCAAGGAAAGTACTCCCGAGCATGCTTCTGCAAGTGTGGAAATATACACCCCGAATTTGAGAAATTTGCAAACTAAAATGGACTTAATTGCCTCTGAAGGAGCCCCCACTGTCAATTACAACATGTCCGAAGAATATCGAAACAACGTGAAGCGTAAAGTGGAAAGCGAATCCACAATGATATTAGAACAACAAGCTCCAGGGGATACAAAAGGAGTAGAGGCAGCACCCATACAAGGCAGAGCAGTCGGAGATACTATAACAGAGAAAAAGGTTAACAAAGCTGGAAATAATGACACCGAAAAACCTACACCAGCGTCACCTATAGAAGGCAAACGAGTCGGAGATACTAAAACTGGGAAAAAGGTTGATAAATCTGGAAATAATGCCACCGACAAACCTCCGACAGCGTCACCCGTACAAGGCAGGACAGTCGGAGAACCTAAAAAAGGGAAAAAGGCTGATAAAGCTGGAAATAAAGACACCGACAAACCTAAGCCAGCAAAACCGATCCAAGGCAGGTCAGTTGGAGATACTAAAACAGGAAGAAAGGTTAATAAAGCAGCGAATACTGAGGGTGACAAACCTCCAGACGAACCTGCAGCAGAGCCACCGCCACCGGCAGCAGCACCACCAGCTGATCCCACACCACCCCCACCTCCATCCTCACCAAAGAAACACACAAGAAGATACAAAATTATTCGAGTTCCCTGCAAGCGTAAAGATGGTTCTCGTAGCTTGGGGAAAGGGGACCATAAATTGGGAAAACCTAAGGCTGGGAAGCCCATGCGAGGAGAGGACATAAAAATCCCAGGGAAATCATTAGCAGACGATCATGTCCAAGCCCGAGGACTGATTGGAGAAGAGGACCATCCACCTATAGAATCAAGTGAACTGAAATCTGCTACACACGCAGAGGCCCATGTTACAAATGAACCTCAAGTTTCTGAGACCTCTTATTCAAAAACTAATGACATAGGCCCCAGCACCCCCAAATACACATCTGATATTTATCTGAGCACTCCAAAGATAAGAACAAATACCACCGTCTCGCCAGCTGTTGAGGACGAGAGCGATCTCGCTGGAAAGCATTTCCAAGTGAATGGTACAGAAAAACCTGTGGTTTTACAGGCCTCAACTTCGGCAAAACCCAGCCTGAAAATTACACCACCTTTATACGCCACTGATACTTATCCCAGCATTCCTAAAGTGAAACCCACTACCACCGCCTCCCCAGCCATTGAGGGCGAGAGTGAGATATCTTCAAAGCAATTCGATGTTAATGGTACAAAGAAACCTGTGCTTTTAGAGGCCTCAACTTCGACAACCCCCCTCATAAGAGCTGCAACACCCACATACCCCACTGATATTAATCCCAGCATTCCTAAGGTAAAACCCACTACGACCGCCTCCCCAGCCATTGAGGACGAGAGTGAGATCACTGCAAAGCTATTCTATGTCAACGGTACAAAAAAACCTTTGGTTTTAGATGCCTCAACTTCGACAAAACCTCTCATAAGAGCTACCTTACCCATATACACGGCTGATATTTATCCCAGCATTTCTAAGGTGAAACCCAATACCACCACCTCCCCAGCCAATGATGACGATAGTGAGATTGTCGCAAAGAACTTCCAGGTCAACGCTACAAAGAAACCCGCGATGTTAGAGAATGTTCCTTCAAAAACACAACGTGCGAACACCAACACGTCTACAAATGCGACGAGCATCTATCCGAGCACTCCTGAATACTCACCGGTAATTTTTACAAGCTCTCATACAGTGATATCACAAGCCAACTCCTCACCAGATTTTAAAAACGAGACTGGCCTATATGCAAAAAAATCCGAGTTGAACGAATACCACATCACAGTTAAGCGTGAAGTCCCCAGTCTCCACATTACAGTTAAACGTGAAGTTGGTGATAACGACCCTACAGCAAATAACAAGGTGACGGCAATTCCATCGGTAGTGAATCCCGAAGTCAGCTTGAACCCTTCACTAACAAATGACCAGGTTAATTTAAACCCGACAGAAAAAACCCGAGTAAATTTTCTCACTACAACTTTAAAAGTCGAGGATAGCGCTGACCTCGCAGCGAACAACGATAAAGTCTCTACTGAGGAAACCGCTAAAGAAAAACCTGAAGATGGCTCTATCGCCATTGGACAGGGATCCGACGTAAAAAATCGTGCAGAGCAGCCTATTACAGATGAACAAGCTCCTGGGGCCACCGAAGTAAAAGAAACCCAGTCCCGAAACCTCGATGAGCCCGCCCAGAAGCCATTTGAACCAATTGATTTGCCGGATGCTCAACCCCTGGGCAAAGACAAATCTGTAGTAAATATAACTGAGGGTAGTATCAATCACGCCAAAGATGAACCTCTCACAACTCCAAAGCCCCCTGAAGATAAACCAGTGGTACAAGAGGGCGATGAGTTAAGCGCTAAATCCGCTGCCGAAAATGCTGGAGTTGTTCAATCACCAGTAAATAAAAATCCGGATGAAACCACCTCTAATCCCTCATCCCAACAATCCCATGGCGAAATTAGCACTACGAAACAACAAGCCAGAGACAGCAATGGAATCGATGGGCCCGCGAAAAGCGAATTGCAGGAAAATCAGCCTCAAGATCGAAGCTTGATTGGGGAACCGGCAGAAAAACCATTGAACCCAGTTTCCAATCCTCCAGGTCAAAGTCCCGTAATAGAAACATCTGAGATCAAGGAACCCCAGGTTCCAGTGTCAAGCAATAGCGATGATAAAATACCCGATGCAATCCCAGCTATACAATCATCAGAGAGACCCATTTTACCTAATTTAAAAAATGAGGACAATGACGACAACAATGCTCCTCCCGCTTCGAATGTAACCACTGCAAGCGTAAAACCCGAAAATGTTGGGATTTCCGAATCATCGACGACAATAAAGTCTGTCAACAATGCCGAACAACCTGACAGAGCGCTAGAAAGAAATCAGGCACCAGGTAACAACGACACGAAAGAACTTGAGCTCCAAGCCAGAGGAATGATTGAGAACCCTGGGGAGAAATCTTTGGTATCTGAATCTCCGCAAGATTTAGCTGCCATTGAAGCCAATGAAACATCAACGCCAAACCAAACTAAGTTAGTGGAAAATATCTCTTCAGAATCTCCGAAGCAGGATACTGGAACTAACGATTTGATTCCATCCAGCCGACCTAACGAAATTGGTGAAGTAATTTCCATTTTAGCTACAGAACCACCAATCAGAGCGGAAAATAATGGCCAGGCACCGGAGAAAAATGATTTGAACGAAGTTCAGGCTCAATCTCGCAGCCTAATAGAAGATCCAAAGGAAAATTCATCAACATCAGGGATCCCACAGGAGTCAAAATATGCAAGTTCATCCACAGAAGCAACACCAAATGCTGGAAATACTTTAGACCGCGCTAACTCTGTTTCAGAAAAACCTCAAGAAAACACGAATCCCAACGTCGAATCACCTGGTGAAAACCAAAACCGCGCTCCAACACAAAGCGGGGTCACCATTAAAAGTGAAATTGTTGTAACTTCGACTACAGAAAAACCAGTGTCCAGCTCCAGCGGTCCCAACAAAGCAGAAGAAAAAGATGAGGCGCCGGAAAAATACGATATGATACAAGACCGTGGTTTGATCGAAGATTCAGTGGATAAACCTTTGAAATCAGAATCCCTTGTAGACTTGAGACCTGCGAGTACAGAAATCCAGTCAACTGAAAAACCTAAATATAGTACGGAGAAACCTATGACACCTGAAAAACTAAGTGAGACGCCGCTGAAAAATGATGAGGCCGAAAGTCAGCCGCAATCCCGTGGTCTCACAGAAAATACTACGGATAAAAAATCTGATTTGCCTTTAGACATGCCTCCTGCAAGGTTCTCTGCAGAAGTGTTGCTGTCAACTGAAAAACCTAAATCTACTACCGAGCAACCTGTCAAAACAGGCCAGAGAAGTGAATCGCCGGTGGAAAGCACTGGAAACGAAAATCCTCAACAATCCCGTGGAATGATACAAGATCCCGCCGATACACCGTTGAAATCCGAGTCCCTTGTAGATATTCGTCCGGAAAATCAAATCGCAGAAGTTGTTTATAGTACGGAGCAGTCTGTAAAAACACAACAATCAAGTCAGCCATCGGTGATAAACGATGTGGCCGAAAATCCTTCCCAACCCCGTGATCTGATTAAAGATCCTGCGGATAAACCATTAAAATCCGGAATTCCTTCAGACACGCCACCTGCCAATCCACCTGCAGAAGTACCACCATCAACTGAAAAACCTAAGTCTACTACAGAGCAGGGAAGTGAAGGGCCGGTGAAAAGCGCTGGAAACGAAAATACTCTACAATCCCGTGGACTGATAGAAGATCCCGCCCATACACCGTTGAAATTCGAATCTCTAGTAAAAATTCGTCCGGAAAGTCAAATCGAAGAAGTAGTTTCATCAACTGTAAAATCTAAATATAGTATGGAGCAGCCTGTCAGAACAGAACAATCAAGCGAGCCACCAGTGAAAAACGACACGCCACCTCCCAATTCACCTGCAGATGTAATACCGTCAACTGAAAAACCCAAATCTACTACAGATCAAACTGTCAATAGAGACCAGGGAAGTGAAGCACAGATTAAAAACTCGGAAAAGCCTGTAGAAATTCCTCCTACCAGTCCACCGGTAGAATTAATACCGTCAACTGAAAATCCTAAATCTAGTACAGAGCGATCAGTGAGAGGAGGAAAAGGAAGTGAAGCGCCAGTGATAAACAATGAGAACGAAAATCCTCAACTATCCCGTGGTTTAATATCAGACACCGTCGATACCCCGATGAAATCCGAATCCCTTGTAAATATGCCTCCTGCTATTCCACATATAGAATTAACACCGTCAACAGAAAAACCCACATCAAAAAAAGAAGGTGAGGCACCGGGTACAACCTATAGGAACGAAATTCATCCACATTCCCGTAGTTTGATAGAAGATGCCTCCGAAATACCGTTAAAATCTGAATCGCTGGTAGACACTCATCTGGCCAGTCCACCTGCAGTAATAATACCGTCAACTGAAAAACCCATATCTAGTACCGAAAACCCCATATCTGGAAAGGAAAGTGAGGCCCCAGGTAAAACTAATGGGAACGAAATTCCTCCACAATCTCCTGGGCTGATAGAAGAACCACCCTTGAAACCGGAAACGCCTGCAGAAATACCTCCTGCCAGTCAACCTGTAGAACTAATACCATCAACTGAAAATCCTGAATCTAGTACAGAGCGATCTGTCAGAGGAGAAAAAGGAGTTGAGGCGACAGTGATAAACGATGGGAACGAAATTCCTCCACAATCCCGTGGTTTGATAGTAGATCCCTCCGAAACACCGATAAAATCTGAATCACTTGTGGACACGCCTCAGGCCAGTCCACCTGCAGAAATAATACCGTCAACTGAAAAATCTAAATCTACCACAGAGAAACCTGTCAGAACAGAAAATGAAAATGAGGCGCCGGGTGAAAACGATTGGAAAGAAGATCAGTCACAGGTTCGAGGTCTAAATTCTGAATCAGTTCAAATCCCCTTGAAGTCAGAACCCCAGCAAGATAACTTACCTGTACATTCAAGTCAAGAGATACCCAACACCATTGTTACCTCCACCAGAGAAATGCCCACCGAGATGAATAAGCCCTCAACCGAAAATCCTGAAGCCGTTGGAAAACCAGGTGATATTAATTCTAATTACGCCATTGAAACACAAGAGATCACAGAGAACAATCTAAATCCTGTAACTGTAAAACGTGACGTCAGCGATAAGCCCTTAACTGAAAGTGAGGAGGACACGGAAAGCGAGTATACCGAGACCAACACTAACCCCACCCCTACCAAACCAATGCAAAGCGTAACTCCTGTCAAGCAGGACACTCGGGTGAGCTCTAGCAACTCTAATTTTTTTAAAATCCCTACCACCAAAATTCCTCTCAGTGTCAACGGACGAGGAGACTCCGCGAAACCTAACCCAGTGGATAAAAGCCCCCAAGACCGAAGTCTTAGTGCCGACTCTTCAAAGAAGCCAAAGAAATCAGATGGAATGCAAGATTCCATGGAACTATTGGCTGGACTACAAAATCCTAAAAACGCAAACAAAAAAAACGCTTCAATTATTAGACCTACAACGGAGTCTCCAACGGACGAGACGGATACTACAGATACTTCAAATGAAGATGACACATCCGACGAAACAAGTACTTTGCCGCCCAAACCCACGAAGACAAATTCCCAGCCATCTCTCGGCACAAATTTCAAAAGCACCGGGCCTTCTGAAGTATCAAAAACCACGTCTGGTAAGAGTCCTCAACCCACAGTAAAACCAATTGTCAAGCAAGTGCAAGGACGGATGTTAGACGCAGCCCCACCCGATAAAAAACCTGAGAAAGCCAGTGGTATCAACTCACGAAAAGTTGATTCTAATGAAGAAGAAGAAGGAGTAGAAGAAGAGGAGGAAAAACCAGCCCCGGTAAAACCAAAACCAGCTGAGGCACCCGCAAAATCACAACCATCCCCCCAAACACAAGCCAATGAACCCCCGAAATCCCCACAAAACACTCCTGATGAAGACCCGGAAGCAACCACAGAAGTAGACCCATTTATGTTTGTAGTAGACGACCCGGATCCAAATGATGAGCCCGGGAAAATTTTACACGCCAAACGTATGCAAACCATCACAGGGGACGAGCTTGATGAAACTGTTTTGATTCATGGTAGCTTCCTCGACGGAGGCGATTATAGTCTACCACTTCGAAATCAAATAAATAACGAACTGACTGACGTCATTGATGCTACAGCCACAGAAAAAATATTTGTCATGAGAAAGGACGGTGGCAGTAGTAACATAACTCACGATATCAAAATCGGCGCTGGTAGCAATAACAAGCAATATGACGCTCTCAATGCCCAAATAGACCAACAGCGGGATGAAAAAATTGGTAATAAAGATCACACAGAGTACTGGATAAATGACGCTCATATTATCGCGTCTAAAAACAAAGACTCTCAGATCTACAAGTATTACGGCCCCATCAAAATTATTAACGTGACCAAAGGAAATCATGTCCCAGCTGGAACCCTCGCTGGCTATGTAGGTGAGGCTCATGCCAGTGGAGGCAACGGCATCAATGAGGATAGTCATCCCGAGGGACAGCAAAATCTCATTAAAGTTGTCTTCTCCAATATACACGGTCATCGAAAGAAGACCAAAATATACAAACTTAATAAAGGAGGCTACGAGAAACCACGTTGGGCCTCAAGTATGGCAGTTGCTGGAACCTCATCCATTACGGGTGAAAAAGCAGGTTCAATTGCGGGAGCGCATGCGCAGGAAGCCGACCCCAATTCAAGGACCAAAGCCGAAGCTAGCGCCGCTACATGGCGCGGTGGTTCCGGCGCGCTCTCTATCTCCAGTGCTGACTCCAAGAGCATCCACATGAACAACAAGCCCACTTGTGTGAAACCTCCATGTGCCGATGGATCTGGAAGTACTGCTATGGCTGCAGGTTGGGTCCACGACTCCGCTGGGAAAAGAACTGTTGATGGTGAAGAAGAAATAATAGAAGAAACAAGACGGAGGAAAAACCCTGGAGAGGAAGAAGTTGTAGAACGTATTGTTAAACCCAGAAAACATCGCATCAAAAAAATCAAGCAGGTTGAATATTCGGAGGAAGTGGAAGAACCACCCCAAGAAGTTATTGAGAGAAAAACCAAAATCCCGGTAAGTGAATCTGCTTCCAACAGACTAAGAAACAACGATGACAATCAAAGGGAAAATAAAGAAATCGTTGTGGTTCGAAAGGTTGTTAAAAAACCCACAGAAGTCATCCAATACCAAGAGACGAGACCCACAGGTCGTCGATCCAAATCCAAAAGACGGAAAAAGACTGGATCCGGTGAGTATTACGATGAAGAAGAAACCGAGGGGAGCCGAAAAAGGTCCCGGGCAAGAATGAGAGATGATGACGACATGGATGAAGATTTAGCAGCCCGTCGTTCCCGAAACCGGAAAAAGAACAGTAGACTAGAGGGTGAGGAGGAGGACGGCTCCGTTGTTCGTCAACGCACCAAATACAAAACCTCCGAATTTGAACACACGTATGAAAAAACAAACGGGGATTCTGAAAATCCTGGCCCCGCCGCCAGACCCGAAGAAACGCGGTACAGCCCCATACAAATTTTAACCTTACAAATTAGTTGCCAATTTTTACTTATCTAACAAATTCTATAACCATTTCAGACAACCAGGTCGAACTCGTGACAGGAAGCGACCTACATTCGAAGGGAAAGACTCCGCGAAAAAAGACCCCTTCAATTTTGAGTGGGACAAGGGCTTTGGCAAGTCCTTGAACACCGGCAATGAATCCCCATTTGAGCATTCAATATCAGATGTAGCCCAGAATGTGGGCCATGAGCAGAAATGGGAAACAGGTCAAGACGCACACCTAACAGATGGGGCCCCCGTCTCCTACAGTAAAAGCTATGGAGTATCCAACAGCTCTGGCTTCAAAATCGGCATGACAACGAACAACAACGGAAATGCATCCTTCATTGCAGGAAAATCCGAAGCAGTGGCAAAACAACAAGAGTTCGCTACAGATGAGCGTATGGGGGCCAAAAAGCATTTGAAAAAGGAACAGGAAAAAAGAACCCAAGCAAAGGAAGGCTCCCACATGGGGGCAGATGGGGCCGTTCGGAACTTCACCGATGTATCCCTCATCCACGCGGAAAAGACCAATCAGAGCGAGCGAGACCACTACACTGGCGAACAATTAGACTCCCTCCATGAAAAGGAAATTCATCATAACAATAACACCGATCATAAGCAATCCGCTGACGGAACCATCCGCGTTGGACAATCCGAGAAGAAAAAGGGCTATGAATGGAAGAATGCCACATACCTCAGCGATGACATGGAGCATCGAGAAAACATTGACCGTAAGATCGAATCCGAGAGATTGCTAGCCCATGAAAAGAATGATACTTCAGAGAGACGGACGGAAACAGACAAGCTGGTCCGCGCCGAATCGGATGCAAAATCCAAAAATGATTTGCTCAGAGGACGGCAAGAAGATATAGCGCGAAGTTTGTCCGTAAGCTCGGATACTCAATTGAAGGCGGCCAGAGATGGTGAAGACGACCGAATATTCCTCACCAACAATACCTACCTCACGGACACCATATCCGCGAAGAACAAGACCGATGAATTGGAGGAATCAGCCTCCCATCAAAAATCCAGGGCCTCCGAAGCAAGCTCCTCCTTGCACGAAATAAACGGTACAAAGAATGTGGATGAATTCTCTTCCAAAATCGGATCCGACATCACTTCTGTTTCCAATAAAACTCAGGACAACGAATACCTCTCAAATTTGCAAACCTCCTTTGCCAAGCATAAGGATCGGAAAGGGACAGAGACTGATCTCGGCAATAATGTCACCCAGGCCAAATACAATACTAATGAAGATAACGATGCAAGTCAAAAGGCCATCTTCGTGGAGCGTGCGAACAATCGATATGGTGAGCCTGACACGGAGAAGATCATTGAGAAATCAAAATCTAAAGCGGATTGGAGTAAATATAGTTCGGATGCTTACAACGACACGAATAGTAACTTTTCAAATGTGGTGAGTGCCGCTAGTGGGAATGACTCTTTTACTGATGAAGAATCCGAAAGGTTCCGGATTCTATCGGAAGATGGTGGGGAAGGGAGGAAAAGTCGACGGAGGGGTGGTAAAAAGAGGCGGAAAGGATCCTCCACAGCGGATGAGTACTCAGCGTACCCAGTGAGTGAGGAAAATACCAAGGTACATCGATCCAGATCCTCCAAGAGATATAAGAGTGAGCCGGTGGAGTCGGAAGTAGTTTATGAGGAAGAGGTTGATGCGCCCAAGAGAAGATCCAGGGAAAGAGGGTCGAGGGAAAGGTCCCGATCCAAGGAC
>JAQFXU010003453.1:0-16186 GCA_034693705.1 Spatulosminthurus flaviceps | reverse complement strand
TGAATCAGCTAATAATAAAGCAAGAACTGAGTAGATCGCTATGGTAATTATATGAGTGGTCCTGACAGAGAATTGATAGCGCGCCAAAAGTTAATAAATTAGTTATTCAATTTAATTGAAAATAAATATTTAAATATCTATGGTAAAGACGGCTTCCTTCAAAAGCAGAAATGTCAAAAATATATTATTTCCCTCATTACTCATTCACCCCAAGTCTTTGGGAGATTGCAGAATAATTCAACTAATGAAATGCAACTTATGCAAGCGAACTTATATGAATATTAAAAATTAGGTGCAGCTTACATTAAGTACCATTAATAAAATTATTATTCATTCAAGGGGCTCTTGAGGCTCACGTCATTTCATCGACCTGAATTAAACCTTATTTATTTTTTAAACATTCATTTAATTTTTTTTGTGTAGTCAGCTTTTTTTACCACACAATAGACAGCGCAACTTTTTACGTATCTCCCGTATAAAACTTATAGCACTTATAGAACGTATAGATGAAATTTTTACATGTAAAATTTTGGTTTATACTTTCCATAAGTGCTATAAGTTTTATACGGGAGATACGTAAGTGGTTGCGCTAACTGCCTAATGATTAATATGACATAATATAGTAGTTACACATATATGCGATTTTTTGCAAAATATTAAATCATTATGTTGACCAGTATAGTAGTGAAATCAATTACCTGCAATACCTGCACAAAAGAAAAGGATGATTTAATTTGTAAAAATTAACCCTTACAATATTTCATCAAGGGTTTTCAAACATTTGCAATATTTTCCTCTCTTGCAACTGCAACTTCAACTTCCCAAGCTTTTTCAAGGTAGTGGGTGAGGACTGAGGACATAAATTCTTTTGCAACAATTCCAGAATTTGTTTTAAATGAGTGATGACTAGTGCATAATCAAGATTTTCTTTACGACATAAATATACGACAGTTTTAGAATCAAAGCAGAATAAGTTCAATCAAGGAAAAAGGAATCGCAAAAAGCTCATCCTTCACCACGGAGATACAAAATTGCTTACTTACGCAATTATTTCTATCAGTTCGGCCAAAAAACCGTGTGCAAATAATTGCAGAATTGCAGTCCGTAACATTAACAGCAGAATTTGCGCATCTCCTACAGTTAATCTTCCGGAATTATCCCTGTGAGGAATTGAGGATTTTCGAAACGGATTTAGTTCCTGTGGATGTGGAGATCCATCAAGGTATAGCATAATAGCATTATTCTCTATCATTCAGACTTATCCTACTATTCCAATGACCCATAACTATACATAGTAGCGCCTGCAAATCTCTTATGCATACTTGATATAAAAAATTGACCCCCAAAAAAAAATCCATCCTTAAAATACATATAGCATATGTACCTATTTACAACAATCTACTGTAATGCTATCGCCTGCTAAAGCTACATAAGCTTACATTATATATGATGCAAAGCTGACATATAAACGTATAATTGCATGAAACCAGTCGGTCACTAGCTCAAAATTTCCGGTGATGTTTTAAAATAAGACGACCCCGGGAAACCTCCATGCACGTATTTAAAATCCTGTAATTCTCAAAAATACAATTCAATAAAGTAATTATCCTTGTAAATACAGTTGATCGAAACAATAATAATAATAATAGTTATTAACTACACTTACAAGAAAGTCTATTGTTTGTACTACTCATCCTTTGAAACATAAAACTCAGAAGAATTCCAACAAGAATTGCACACATGTAGTTTTTCATGTAGGAAGTCCTTCAATATGTAACTACCTTTCCTTTATTATAAAAACATGTATGTACGTCTTGGCTATTGTTTCTCCTATGAGAGAGATAATATACACATATAATAAAAGAGAGATAATTTTCTACAAATTATAGCCCATAACAATGACAAAAAGTATGCATTAAATGTTGGGTGAGTGTCAGAAGCTTCTATTAATGGCGTGTAATTCATGTAAAGTAGAGAACATTAAAAGAATGAAGCGTAAGTAAGTATAAGCTATGGTAAAATGAGCGGAACCAAGCCATAGGGAGGCTGTACAATTATATGCCACACAGGTGATGTGTTTATCTGACTCAACTAACTAAGCTGTGAAGGGTCTTGAATATTTAATGCTCTACAATTCTATTCACTCAACATCTCTCTCGTCCTCACACATCCTCATAAATATACAGAGCTATATACAAGAGTTGAAGATTTCACAAGGACTGAACCAACGGGAAGATTACTCTCATCATGAGTACACATTCTATATGCATATTTCATATCTGTACCAAGATAACTGAAAATCAGTTATGAATCATATGTATATTACCTCCAGAAAAAAATTTACACATACCTAGTGCATTGATCTTCCTAGAGACAACAAAGAGCTGGTCTGTCGTAGTTTTTTGAGCAGGTGTAAGTACATATGCGTGAAAAATGCCCCATTCATTCTACATATATATACTACACCTGTTTACCGTCCCTTGTATACAATTCGCGGAAATTCCTGTCAATAATAATATAATATCTCTGCCTACTCACCATAACTTTTCACACGACAGAGGAGATATTTTACATATGCGAAATTTATTGATGCATATTTTCATACATACAAATTTCCGTCCATTCAATTATTGCCACATACTGATTCTGAGTACATAATAATTTTGTTTCACTAGCTCCTTCAGTCAAATGAAAAATACTAACGATGGCTTTTTAAATAAATAAATAAAGTAGGCAAGCGTATGTACGAAGATGAAAGGCAATCGTGCATGTAGACAGAGCGGCTACACCAACACCACCAAAAACGTGTTTTCCTCTCGTGCAGTCATTCCTCCTCATCTCTTGTTTATATTGTTTGGGCTCTATAAGGGTGAGGAAGGGACTAATTTAATTTGTTTTCAGTCATATATAGTATGTATATTGAATCATTCGAATTGATCTCAGCAGGATAATCATTACACTCACACTCCTCACCGTCAATAATTCCGTAAAATACTCGTTTTTCCCACGTCAACAATGATATTTTAAAATCGCATCCTTCATATGTAAATAGGTATGGTACCTATATAGCTGTAAATCATTCAATAAGATTTTTGTCACACCCGCTCATTAATTTACAATACTTCTCATGCTTCTGCTATATACTCAAGTTAAAAAGCGCTAACTTTCCCAAATAATCATTATCATTTCCTAGAATCCAAAACCCATCAATAGAAATCACATTAGTCAGTTTAAAGATTCCTAATTAACGCTCCCTTCCCTAAAAAAGCAGAGAATCTTAAATAGCAGCTGTTTATAAAATGCACCTCATTAAATATAGAATTTAAAGGTGTACAAAAATTAGCTATTCACATAAAAATTGCACAGGGAAAGGGCTCGAAAAATTGCATTTCCATCGCCATACTACATAAAAGCATAAAACATTCCCAACATAAAATTCACTTAGGCGTGTATAGAGCTTGCTTTTAGACAAATGTAACCTGACATGCCTGACACATTAAACAAGCCCATAAAAGATTTCAATTGACAGTGACAGTGAGAATCACACTTATTACAGCAAAGCTTTAAAAAAATCCCGGCTTGCAATCTTATTTTGAACGTCTTCAGAATCTAACTATATCGCTACCATATAACATTCATTCATATAGAAATGCCCATTATCCAAAGCATCTTAACAAAAGTGCAAATAGGAGGAATCCTCCTTAAAAATAACGCCTTTTTTTCATGATCATGTTTTGAAAAGAAAAGGGAATAAAATAGAATGTAAAAGTATTTTTGTGCACATTAAAAAGGCCATTTATAGTTTTGTCTCTTTTACAAATGAACTTGAGTGATTGACTACATGAGCAACTGTAAGGAATAAGTAAGGCAAAAAAAATCATAACGGAATCACAAAATGCCTTCAACAAAATAATACATCTATACCTTCCTCAAAATATCCTCCATATAAAACCTTAACAATGTATATGTACTTAAGTTTCTACAATAACTTAAGCCTTATTTACTACCACACCTGTAAGTATTAAAACTCTAGGCTATCAGCTTATTAAATACACGGTAGGTTACATTTCCTGACTCTACTTTTTTATTCCCTTGGTTAGACTCTCTCTCTCTCTCTTCCTACTCCTCCACTATTGAAGAATATAATGCAAGATTTTTTTTCAGGGTGCTAAAAAAATTTCTAAAGCAACTTCTTCAACATATACGTACTTATATATGTATTGTTACACTATAGTTGAGTGAGAGAATACAGAAGCTGAAGGTATATAGAGAGGATGTGCATTAAGGGGCAAGTATTATATGCAACTGTAACGTAATTATTAAAGATACAATCAGAGATATATACATAGTTTTAAATGAAGTAAAGCATAAGGCTTTTATATTTGATTCCTCCTCTGTTAACCGTGCTTAACAGTTTAGTCTGATAATGTTGAGAAAAACATTCTCATTTGATTCATCATTTATACTGTAGACGAGACGGTACAAGTGTAGGGACGTTTTTTTTATTACTACTGACTGACAATAAGAGTATACAGACAGAGTTACAGAACAGAGAGAGCAGAGATTCAGTTTCAGTTGTAGGTTCAAGCTCAAGGCTCGATGAGCTCTTGTTAAGGAGTACATATGCGTGCATGTGGGTATACGTAAGTTGTAACACTCTATATGCATGTGCCACGTATATATACGCACGTTTATTATTCCGTGGAAAAGAAGGAATTGTGAGTGAAAGAAAAATATAGTGTATTTTAAAGTCATACGAGTTGCATTACTATTATTACTACTTTTACCTATACACGAGTTACTACATATATATGGTTGTTTAAAAAAGGTACTTTTAAGTGATAATTAAGTGACAGTGTCTGTCAGTGCAAAGACCGTCACTGACAAAGACCGCACTGTGCTCAAATTTCCTTCAAAGCCGGACAGTATTTAGTTGTGTAAGTAAAAATAATTACTCGTAATAATTTATGTTGTTTACTTTAATTATTGTAATGTAAAATATGTAGAAAAGGGTTTAATTTAATTATTCTTAGGAATTCAGTTAATTTGTTTACGGAGGAAGGAATTATTCATTTTATTGATAAAGTGTGGAAAGGGGATTCGTATTTGTGCTAGTTGGAGGTAGCAGTTTCTGATTGGTAATAATTTATTGAGAAAATCATTAGTCAGGTGTATAGTTATTTATTCATTGAGCAATGCTGGAATTTTGATAGGCTTGATTATTATAATTTATAATATAGAAATTGTAATAACATTTATTATGAATTTTTGTGGAGGGATTTGTGGATTCAGGGTATTTTTTATCTGGCTTGCATTTTATTTTATTTATGTGATGTGTGTTTTATTGTAGTTGTAACGATAACGGGAGTTAAAAGTTTTTATTGTGTAATAATGGGAGTTGTGTAATAAGTGTACAACAATGTGGGGTGGATTTGAATTTAAAATACAGTGGTGCGGCTTGTGCTAAATAATAAGAGTATGAATAATGGACGTTTTAATTTTAATGATGACATTGTTTTTTGTGGGTTAATTTATTAATTTAGGCGTTGAATTATGGATATTATGGATTCTATTCTGGATTACGGTGGAAGAATGTTAAACTTGCAGATTGTGAATATTGTTGGTCATGGTGCAGTTGAATCTTGTTTAAAATTGATAGGGGATTGTATATGGGAAGAATTTTTAGATGAAAATATTTGAATGGATTGTGGTTAGGACAAGGAGTTAAATATGTGGGATTTAAAAGGAAGGTGATAGGAGGATTGTCGGTTGAAAGGTTTAAGTGATATGAGAGTGACAGCTTGACATCTATTATTTCCACTGGGTTGACTTTATAATAGAAATGTTGAAGAGTTTTGCCGACGTAATGTGTAAATGACAATGAGGAAATGGTGCTTATTCGGTACATTAATAATGGATGGTTAGAAAGTATGTATATTGTTATTTTATTGGAGTTTGATTTAGACTGGTGATTTGGAAAGCTGGTGGGATTTTGAGGTTTGTATCCATGTTGGAGGTTGACGTGGGATGTTATTTTGTGGTAGTTACAGGGCTGATTGGATAGTTGGTGTATTTGTAGACTAATTATGTTTAAAATGGTATTTCTCTCTTTTATGGAACATTTAGACTGTGGAGCTTGATTCATTCGAGAATGGAACAGAGGAGTTGAGGAGGATTCGGAGGACGCATCACAGTTGCCGGTGGGGAAGGGAACTTGGATTTATATACATAAACTCGTTGGAGAACAGATTTTATAGTGGATGAATTGATTTTGAAAGATTTCGTTTCTTTAGTTATGGTGTTGGTACTGTAAGTAAGTTTTTTAGGATTGATATGTATCTATATGTATATTTGTATTTTTATTTATTAGCTTTGTAGAAGTTTGTTTTACATGGATGGTTGAATTTATAAATGGGTGTAACTTGTAAAGAGGAATTGGGGGAGGGTGTTGTTAAATATTCTATCGTTTGGAAGAATGTAGGTGAATCCTGTCTTTGTGAGATTTTTTGCGTCTTTCTTTGTAAAATAGGGTCAGCGTAAGAGCATATTGCGAGTTGTAACCTTGAAATTTGCTGATTTCCTTGAGTTTCTTTGATTGTCTTGTCCCATTAGTGCGGGACATATGTTGGTATTTATAATGCAGTTTTTGATTTAACGACAAGTAGTGGGAAGGCTAAACTTAAATTTGTCGTTGGAAGGAATGCAGGTAGCGTAGATTACCTTCAATAAGTAAGAGATACAAAGGATTCATAGCAAATGGACTCGTTTGGTAGGATTGCATTTAGGTACATAATTTATGACGAATGTTCAATTCAGTTATGCATGGAGTCACGCTTCACTAATTTGTAAAGATTTTGACACAGTAATCGGTTTGACCAAAGTCTAATTAAAATTTTAGATCCAACCCTTCATCATCGGAGCAAACTGGGCTGGGATCTTCTGAGGAATCTGTATTTCACTTTGTGACAAAAGTATTATTGTTTATTTAAATTCACACCGGAGCTCACGAAAGAATTATCATCAGCGTGATAGACTCTGAAAACATCTGAATGTTTGCCGTCGGCTTCACTTCATTAATCCAGTTGGAGGAGGAAATCGCGAGAAATACCGCTCAAAATGTTTCAAAACTTAGTTACGTTTGTGATTCGCCGCCGGCGATTTGTGCTGATTAAATTATTTGTTTTGTTCTTTTTCGTGGCTACACTTTTCATATGGGCCAAAGTGAATAAGACCGAAAACCATATTGGTTTGAAAAACAATTTAAATGATGCGAAAATTTTGCCCCATATTAATGCTGAAAATTATCAAAAAGCTGACAATCTCATGGCAGTTGATGTACCCAGTTACAATGCTCATAGTGATGACAATGTTAAGTTAAAGAATAAGGATCATCTGAATGCTCCTGCTGATGTAGAAAATTTAGAAAAATTAAGAGAACAAGTGAAGAAAGAAAATGTTGACGAATTTCTTACACCTGTGTTGTCAGAGGTTAACTTCATAGAAGTGGATCTTACTCATAAAAGGAACAGTCAGCATGATGACTACGACGCAGAAATCGACGACGATGATAATAAAATTAAGCCGGATTTGGGTGCTAGAGGCGAAAAAGCTTCAGTTCCAGATTACCAGAAAGCAGTTGCTGAAGAAATTTTGAAAAAGGAGGCATTTAATCGATTACTCAGTGACATAATTTCTCCGAACAGAACCGTGCCTGACACGCGAGAAAAAGGGTAGGCGGCTGCATTCGATCTAGATATGCGTTTACGGGATACCCATTGTAGTTTCATAGTTGAATTTTTGCACTTGTATGTTTTGTTAACTATTGTATTTATATCATTTTCAGCTGTCTATCTGTAACCTATGACAAAACGTTACCCACTGCCAGTGTAATTATCATTTATACTAACGAAGCATTTTCAAGTTTAATTCGAACTATCCACAGTGTGATTAATCGCACACCATCTCATTTGCTCAGGTATGACTTAAAACCACTTTGAAATATGTACAATGTCTTATTAATTGTATTGGATTTAGCACATGTAAAATTTTCTTGCAGTGAAATTATATTGGTAGACGACTTCAGCGATCACAGAGATCTGAAAGGGAAATTGGAACGCTACATAGCTAGAAAGTTTCCAGCTGGAAAAGTTCGATTGGTCCGTTTAGAAGCTCGAGCCGGATTAATTCGGGCTAGAATGATAGGAGCTCATCTGGCCATTGGAGATGTTCTGATTTTTCTGGATGCACATTGCGAAACCATAGATCAGTGGTAAGAGCAGTAATTATTAGGCCCACAATATTTTACTCTGAGTCGGTTACGGCTCATCGGCTGATTTATGTTTCTGACAATATAGGGCAGAACCTCTTCTTCAGCGTATTAAGGAGAAAAGAACTGCTGTGGTGTGCCCAATTATAGATGTGATAGATGATAAAACCCTGGAGTATTACCATTCCAACGGAGAATTCTTCCAAATCGGAGGTTTCACCTGGAGCGGTCACTTTACTTGGATCAATATTCCTCGTTATGAAGCATCTAGAAAAAGCATGCATTATTCTCCCACTCGATCTCCTACAATGGCCGGGGGTTTATTCGCAATCGACCGTAAATACTTCTGGGAAGTTGGATCCTACGACTCAGGAATGAAGCTTTGGGGTGGAGAAAATCTTGAAATGTCGTTTCGAGTACGGTTTTAAGTATTCAATATCTCTTTATTTCTCCAATATTTGATATATGTAACAAGTTTGGCTGTCGGCAAATGAGTATCCAAAATAGCGTGATTGAGGTCAGACGTGATCGAAACATTTTAATTTTTGCAGATTTGGCAGTGTGGTGGATCAGTTGAGATTATTCCGTGCTCCCGTGTAGGACACATTTTTAGAAATTTCCATCCTTACTCTTTCCCAGGGAATATCGACTCGCATGGGCTGAATACCGCTCGATTAGCTGTAACTTGGATGGATGATTATAAAAACCTGTTTTTCTCTTTCCGGGAAGAGCTTCGTGTAAGTATTTTTATATTGGAGGTGTTTCAATTTTTAACTTCATAAACTGTGAGATATGTATGGAGAAGTATTTTGGGGATGCATTCCCTCGTGTGTTGTTATTGTTGGACCAGTTATCTCTAATACTTAAACTTTGCTTTTACTTTCTTTCAATTTTAGCATGCTGACTACGGGGATGTTAGTAAGAGAATTTCTTTTCGAGAGCGAAAGGAATGCAAAAGTTTCAAATGGTATTTAGACAACATTTATAAGGAGAAATATCAGATGTCATACGACGCCATAAAACATGGACAGGTAATTTTTACGTAAAACTGTATTCTGTGCATTCTCATAAGAATATAATATAATAAGAATGGACCAGCAATAAAGGAAGAATCTGTGGTGTAGTGTTTCTGCCTAGGATTTTGTTATCAAAATATCATGTCTTTCTACAGATTCGAAATGATGAATCACGCCAGTGCTTTGACAATATGCAAAATAGCGACAGCGAAGACTACAATTTATCGGTTTACCCATGCCACACCGTTTTGTATAGTTCTCAGGTAGGAATTTAAAAACAACCAAACATTTTAAAATATTTTGTTAAATTTGGTGATTCCCAAAAAATAATGGTCAAGCTGAAATTAGTATTTCTGTATTTTATACGCTTTAATTAGTATCTGTTAATTGCCATTCAAATGAAAATGATGACTAATAGATTTAATCATTTATGTGTTCTGTTTTTAGAGGGTTCAGAATTAATTTATCTTTATTTAACATTTCAGACATTTTACTTGAGCAATCAAAATGAGTTGAGGAGGGAAAACGAATGTGCAACAAGACACACTGATGATCGAATTCGGATGGTCCAGTGTGATCAAGTCGGAGGTGTAGACACATGGAAATACCGGAATCAACAACTTGTAAATGAGAAGAATGGTAAATGTATAACTGTGGAGAAGGTTGATGGCAAGTACCAAGTGCTGCTCCGGCCGTGCACATCAAGTCCAAACCAAGTGTGGGTTTTCGATCTTCTGACAAAATCGAAGTAGCTCAATCAGCTGTCAGAATCAGTTCTTAATGCATCTTTCCTTAGTCAACATTCCTTAGAAAGCATCGTGTCATTATATCCTTTTTACGAAATTAAAATGTGGTTATATTTGAAATCGTAATCAATCAAATATATTATATTTCTCAACAATTTAAAAAAAATGGCAATATTGTCGGTCGCAGCATTCTTTGGACAAGCTGGAAATAATTCAATAAGACAAGTGATTTTAAAGTTAGCCGCTACTTGTCCTACTGTGGAGACCTTTTCAACTTACGTAATTTTAAAAATGACTATTGGTTGAATAGCAATCTGTTTCTATGTTGAAGTAGATTTATTTTTTCTGAAATGGTTATAAAACCGGGCTTGGTTGTAAAATTCAAACCTAGGATGTTTTGTGCATATTGGCTACATTAATTTGGTGTTGATATTCATGTCCTAATTTACATTCCAGAACTCCTTAAGTATCAGCTAGCTGTTCAGTTTGAATACGATTTGCTCTCTTCCCACATCAAGATAAAATCATGGCTGAGTTGTGAATTTTCCTTGATAAAAATCAAATTGACCACTACTTTTCACATTCTCGGCCAAGGAGCCTAGTGTACAAAGCCCATAGCTCATTCAGAGTTAATTGATAGCTTGCAGATTTCCATAAAAAAATTATAATTTTTCTTTGCTTGTAATATGCAAAAATTGACAAATAAGAATAACTGCAATGAATAGTTCATATTATATTCTGTTGAACAGTATGCTGAAAATCTTGGTAGAAAAAGTATGATAGGGTACAAAAAACATGCTCATAAATAATTGAAGAGCGGTAGAATCGAAGTGGTTCTGTTGTGATATAAAAATTTTAGACCGGTAATTTCTACAAAAAATACCAGTAATATTAAATATAAATTCAACAGAATCAGCTAATGAAAGCATCCTTAATTATTTTCGTTATACATGCTTTTAAGTACTTCAAACTGACGAACGACAATGTCGGCTTGCATCATGGCTCTAAAATGATGTACCAGTAAGTATATTATTGCCTTGTAATAACCTAATCAAACTAATGTACTGAAGCATATATACTGTATTATATCATGTTATTTCACATTTTAGGTTTAATAATAATTATATATAGTATAGCATTAGAATTGTTTTCAGTCTCCGAATCAATTTTCTTATGAAGACAACTATTTACGTCTGCATGGAAGGATGACTAAACTCTATCTCAATTTTTGTTACTAATTTACAATGAAATAGCTCAAATAATTAAGAAACATGTAAAGTCATTAGGTCAGTAAGTTATGTTTCGCATCAACAATGTATGAATGAACACCGAATGTAAAGTTAATAATGGAATGGTAGCTCAAACAATAAGTAAGCAAATCTAGCAAGTGGTGACTGTAGATGGGTGCGTAAATGTAAATGTAGAAAAATACAAAGTATGCATTGTATACAATTCAATTATAGGTACATAATAATTATGATTAATGACTTCATTTTAGGTAGTATCTCCATTTAATTCTACCTAAAACCACGTCTTGTGATCATTCTTCAATAATAGGTTCAATTTCCCTCTTTCTTCGGGGCCAAAATTAATTTCATAAAAAAGTTCATCTGTTATTTGTGCAGCTATAAAAAATTAATGCTAATTGTAATAATTGCTAGTGAAATCTTAATTTTTTCATCCAGTTCTGACCTTCTGACTGTGCAATATATTAATCGCAGTAGATATGCCTTAGCAAAATTAGATCGGCCATATCCACTCATCCCCCACACTTCCTGGATAGTTTGCGTAGTGAACATTTGATAAAATACACACCTTTGTACTTACGTAAATGTATGTAATGGAAGTATTAAATTACAAGAGTAGGTGAACGGTTGCAAACTTTACCCGAGTATATCGCTTGTGTGTGATTTGCTCGCAAAATTTTAAGGTTAATATCAGGAAGGGACACTAGGTCCTGTATTAGATACAAAAAATGGGAAATCAGTGATTATATAATTATTTTTCTCGGACTTTCCAGTTAGTAGCCGTATATAAAAAAGGAGACATTTTTCCATTTTCAGTTTTTTGTTATAGATATATAAGAGATTAGACTGCACAGGTTTAAATGTACAGCACAACTGAGGACCAAAGATTTGTTGGCTCACATTTGTTTATATTACTTAATATTAATTATTTAGTATTAATTATTATTGTTAGATCTTCTATTTAAGAACTATATAATTTTCCTAATTGTTGGAAAATATTTGTAGAAGAACTCTAAAACAAATTCAATTTGCATTTCCTATCTGTACTTAGCGCTCATGTATGTGTAGCCAGTTCATGTAAAGTGGGAAAAATTCAAGTATTCTGTATACAAGTATATCGTACATATTACAGATAATAATTTATGTGAAATTCTAAAAGTAGATAAAAATACATATTATACACACGCTCTGAAGTTACTGTACCTAAAATGTGCAATTAGAAATAATACTGAATCAATAATAATAATTTTATTATTGTATCAATTAGATCGAAATTATAAGGATATACATACATATATTTCAGATTGTTATTTCACCTTAAAGCCTTAGAAAATTGAAAACAATAAACTCTCACAAGTTCTTTCTCAAAAGTAAAAAAACATTGGATTATTGCTTCGACTTTCATCTATAAAATAAATTATTCATCTCGTAGCCGGAAGATTCGTCCAGAGACGTTTTCATCCAGTACTTTTTGGACGAAGTTTTTCATCCAAAATATATTTGTCCAGAAAATTTTTCGTCCAAAAATTTTTTCGTCCAATTTTAATTCGTCCAGAAATTTTTTTCACCAGTATTACTTCATCCAGAAAATTTTTTGTCCAAAACTATTTCAACCAGCAAACAGTTTTGTCCAAAACTTTTTCGTCCAGAAAGTTTTTTTCTCTAAAACCATTTCAACCGTAGTTTACGTATTCCTAGTAATTGTACTAAAGTGGTACGTACATATCCATCTAATTATTCATCCAACAAATATTCAACCGCGAGCAATGTCCTCGTATAATTCGTCAAGTCAAAATAGAAGGTAAATTACACATAGGACTAGCTTCCTAACAAATGTGCTGAGGATAATTACAAAGTAACTGGATCATTGTACCTTTTTTCAAACCATTCTTTTGAATGCTTGAAACATTCTTGTCAATTTGCATAGTCAAATTAAAGGTAGTAAATAATTTAAAGTAGTCCATTTCGAAAATATTTCTCATGGACGTAACTAAATTACGAAGTTCTAGCTCGAAAAAAAACCACACTGTTTATAATTCCAAAACCACTTTTACAATAGCTTTCATAGGAAATAATTTTCTAAGGCAATCATAGTCTCTCTCAGGCATTAATTTATCCAAACAACTAAGCACGAAACTTCATTTCATACAAGGTAATCTTCCAAAACACTGATAAAGCTAAAAAAAATTCTGGATGAAATAGTTTTGTACTAAACTCTTTCCTGGTTGAAATAGTTTTGAACAAAAAATTTTCTGGACGAAATAATTTTGGGTAAAAAGTTTCTGGATGAAATAATATTGGTCGAAAAAATTTCTGGACGAATTAAATTTGGACGAAAAATTTTCTGGACGAAATTTTTTTGGACGAAAATTTTTCTGGACGAAATTATTTTGGACGAAAAATTTTCTGGACGAAATTATTTTGGACGAAAAATTTTCTGGACAAATATATTTTGGACGAAAAACTTCGTCCAAAAAGTACTGGATGAAAACGTCTCTGGACGAGTTATCCTAGACCCATTCATGGGTCTTTGTTTTCCGAATTCGTTGATCTGAGCTTTCAGGTAATCTTCTGATGGTTCATTTATTTCTTCCCATATGAAGTCAGAAAGAAATTCTAAACCTACCTACAAACTTACTTTCTACTCCTACCCACGATGGCATTTTATTTACGCACACAATATGACCCATAGCCCACTTACAAACCCAATGCAGACAGATGAACTTCATGATTTCTAAACTACAGTATATTTCCTACATAGTGGCATCCAAGGGATCACAGAAATCCTGCCACTTCACTGTAGAGAGATACCACTATAGCGCTCCAAGCATTTCCCTATTAAGATTTAAGGTCATGCTAATTTTGAAGCCATAATCTCAAAATTAGAAGAAATTCCAATGATTTATGTCAAAACTTTTGAATTCATACAATGTAATATCCTTTTTCTTTCGTTTCTGGACTAAAAATATGCGATTTTTTGTTCAAAATGAGGTTAAATGACCTTAAAAGCCAAAATTTTTTCAAAATTCTGCCACTACATGGCGATTTTTTAAAAAACCCTGCCACTATAGCGTATACCTTAAGCATGGGGAATCTCTGGGGAGGATTTTGGTCTGCCACTGTGGAAGTGCCATCTTAGGGGAAACCACTATATATACATATAGGTTTTTATTCAAGGTCGATTCGGCCTTAGCCCTTACAACCGCAACTCATAATTATCACATTTACATTGGATTAAAAGGAAATTCCCCATGTGGGGTAAAATAAATAAAAAATAAATAAAATAAAAAAGATACTGGTCCCGTGAACAGAACGAGGCCAGTATTACCATGGATTTAAGTATATCAATAAATTACTTTTGTTACAATTCATTTTCTAATTAGTTTTTATGTAGATATTGTTTGGTTGTTTCTTATAAGTAACACATTTGATTAATGGTAATGTTCTTATGACTCAGTGGTAAAATATTTGATTTTATATATTCCATATTTTATCGGCTGCACAGTGGTCCGTTTGACCTCAAGATGACAACTTCATGTTTCACCCAAAATCGAAGTATGGAATTAAATATGTTTGAAATTTTATTTTCAAGCATCATTATCAGATGCATCATTTTGTAAAATTTCAATGCCCTATCTCTATCATTGCGCTTACGGCTGGGTCCTACGTACATTTCCTTACAATATGTTTAAATGGGAGAGGCCCTCTCCAACACCCTCTTGTGTTAAGAAGTGTATGGGTGCAGGGCAAAATCAAAAATTGAAATAAGTCCAAAAAATGATGTAGATTTTTATTAGGGGGCTAAGAATTTCATGGTTTGAATTTATCATGCATAAAAATATAGACAAACTCACCCTGTTTTATCTCCATTTAAATCCATGTTAAAGTGGCCAATTGCAAGGTCCATTAAAACTCATGCAGTCGAGATTAGTGAAAATAACTTTATATTAAGCTATGTTAGCACACATATTTTCGAAAAATTAACTTAAACCGGTTCAATTCCACGATCCAAATTTGTCCTTTTTTGGACGGCTTTTAGAGCAAACTAGTTACTAAAATAATTTTAAACGTCCTTATTTAAGCACTCTTTGGGTTCAATCCAAACAGCGCAATTAAGCATACGACCGAAAATATTGATTTTTGATGTATGTTGCCCATCTTTTAATAGAAATATTTAAGCATGAAACGAAAAAGGCTAAATTTGGATCGTGGAATTGAACCGGTGTAAGCTAATTTTTCTAAAATATGTGTGCTAACATAGCTTTATACAGTAGGATACCGGAATAGGGGGGTGCAGGGACTACATGTCACCTCCCTGAAAAAAGGCCAGGGGGTACGCAATGATGTTGTACCCCCGCCAATTCTATTAGGTGAAACCAATACAGAAATGAAAAATGAACAATATGGGATGTTTCTATTAAAAGATGGGCAAAATACATCAAAAATCAATATTTTCGCCCTCTGCATCAGAAAATTTTGCTCCTTCGGAACTCGTTTGTAGATTTTACTCCAGATTTCCCCCACAAAAGTTTGATACCCTCTAAATATTGAACCACAAAAGCTAGAATAACAAGTGTATAGTGTATACTCTGAAAGCCCATACTTTTGCCTTTCAAAAATTGTTCCACATCTCTACCATGCGTCAATTAACACCTAAGATGGAACCCCTCGACTGCATCAAAATTCCCCATGTTCCCCCTGACTCCATGGTGGTCGTATGTTTAATTGCGCTGCTTGGATTGAACCCAAAGAGTGCTTAAATAAGGACGTTTAAAATTATTTTAGTAACTAGTTTGCTCTAAAAGCCGTCCTAAAAGACATTCATCAAATGCTGTGTTGCTGACAAGTCTAGGCGCAACTACCTTTTCCTTTGATAGCTTTAAGGAATAATGTATGCTTAGGATGCGGAGT
>JAQFXU010003452.1:0-16188 GCA_034693705.1 Spatulosminthurus flaviceps | reverse complement strand
AATAGATTTGGTAAGGTGCACGGTATTCCGCAGGGAGTAGAGTCCACTTTTTCCAAAGTTTTAGTCGTGCTTTTCCTATACCAGAACTGCAAATTACAATACATTAGTTTTTAAAGCAGTTCTAAGCTATTTAGCAGAAAGCAACGATTTCGATCGTCATGGCAATCCCGTAGAAACATGGGGAATTCTCATCTTACCTCAATTACTGGCTCTTCGATATCGGGAATCTGATGCAACTCCACGAGTAAGGTAGAAGCGTACGGGGGTAGGCGAAACATAAGGACCGAGAGTAAACTAAAAGCGTTCATAATATTCACAATGCTACTATCGTGTGCACTAAACATCATGATTCTTTGCGTAAGAGTTCCATTTAAATGGGCAGCAAAGTTGTCGAGGACCATTTCCAAAAGAGGTCCTGCTTTCAGCCGCTGTTTTTGTAAACCATCACTATTTTCTGCCAATTGTAAATAATAGGGGTAGGCGAGGAAGAGCTCGTTGTCCAGGAGTGGCTTCATCCATTCTTCTAAAGGTTTATTTGCGAATACCTGCGTGCTCATGAAAAAACCAAATCATATGTTTTTCACTTAAATAAGGCTTCTAACGTAAGCGAAATAGGGTTTTTATCGTGGTAATGGGATTTACCAAGCAATGTATCGTTTCCTCAACAGCATAATATTCTTCATGAATTTTGGTACTATTTAGGGGCCGGTCGAATAAAGCTCTTTGCCCCGATTCTTTGAAAACATATTCCAATGTCTCGGGTTCATCTTTGAAGTATCTTTGCTCGAAGAATGTTTTGTAAGGAATTGTTTCCAGCTCGTTCCTCTTAGGACAGTAAGCATAATGGGTGAAGAACTAAATTGTTTAAAATAATTTATCGTGTTGAATGTGTGCTCAATTTCAGGAATTCCGAGGACAGAAATATTTGCATAAAGTAAAAGTAGTGCCGTTTTAATCCCGAAAGCTTTACACGATCATTTTCTGCTGGAACCGTTCGGATTGGTGGTATTGCGTCGTGAGGAGACACATCTTTGGACTCGATTGCTGTGTCATTATACTTCTGGTAGAGGCCTAGAACACAGCTGAGAGCTGTTTTGATGCATCGGTTCATATGTGAACTAATTACTAAAATCTCCTCCGCTCTATATGATGAACTCAAGAAACCATCGTATCGCTGCCGAAAGAATTGTCCCAATTCGATAGCTTGCTTCTTGCCCAGCTGATTTTGTGTTCAAGAAATTGCAAAAATTTTCATTTCATTGGTATAAAAATTTAATATAAATAATAATAATAAAATTGGTTTTTGTTTACATAATAATGAAATTACATAATTGAAGGTATAAATTCTTACATTAGTCAATTGTTCCAAACCTTCCGGCCAAATTGTGATATTATTTTTTGCATACCTACCATACACACGTCTAGGATTTCTGTCTCCGTGCCTAAAAATCTTGAGGTATTAAAATGAACATTCTGATTATTGGACCTTTAACATCCATGTAGATTTGGATTTTTACTGCTCTAATGATGCTGTACATGTACATGTACTTGTGCTTTAAATAGCGTACCACTTGAGAAAACCTTAACGTGCTTCTGTCCGCAGGTTGTGCTAGAAACAAGTGACAATTATACAGAAGGACAAAAAACGAAAATAATTTCATTTTGTCATATACAAATTATGTACTCAAATCTATACTTAAAGTTCAATAAATTAAATATTTGTGGAAGCGATACACTGCTGCTACAAACTTTCCGGATAAGACTATGGATCCTAATTACAGTCTAATTATTATATTCTGACGCAGGAATAACAAAAGTAAATAAAGCAAAAATGAAATGATTTACGGCGGATTTTAATTGCATATTGCTGAGTCGCATAAATTTTTACAGCATCACGGAGTGCTAAGTTTGAGGAATCTATTTTTTCCTTGTATTCATTTACTACTAAGAACGTCATCTATTAAATTCCTATCATGCAAAACCAAGTTGGTTTTCAACAACTCTGGAATTTCACAAGTGTTCGCTGCATCCCACATGGTAAACGGACAGAACAAATTATTATTTATAATTTAGCCGTAAACTGAAAATGGACGCACCTACATACTCATTCCATTTACGCAGGTAGTACAACATAAACAAACATTTTTTATCGCTTATTTTGCTCTTTCGGCTTTTTTTACATTTAAACAGCCACTTCTCCACTTTGCTAAAATGCTAAATAACTTAAAAGCCGGGGTTTTGTAACAATCACACTAACAATACATCAATCCATCACAATCCTTTTTAACATGGTAATTAAATACATATTTTGGATTTCCAAAATTCGGATCGCAGTTATTTCAACAGAGTATTATTTTTTTATTAAAATTTGTTAGCTGTGGAGCCTCGCTGTGGAGAACAAAACGCGCTTAAAATTAATTTAAAGTATACATATTACGTACATACATATTCATAGGCATGGTACTGATTTATTTACAGGCAGGTAAACTAATATTTGTAAGAACAGGAATAATTATTTCCCAAACTAAGCTGTAATACTATGTGTTACAAAAATAAAGAGTCACAATCAACTTTTATTGTTAATAATAGCTTGACCAAACCTTTTGTTTGATGTTTTAATATGTGACATAAATATACCAATTTTTCGATTTCTACAAGTCAGAAGCCCATTGAATGTTCCAAAGGTTTTTACTTTTGTTGACAATTGACAAGGACTGAGCTTAAAATATTATCATGCTTTGTGGCCATTAAAAAAGTATCATATTGATGCTTACAATGCAATGTGAGGACTTCCCATGTAATTATCGCAAACAAGGCACAAAACCCTGTCCAATGTAAAATATTCTAAAATATAACTGCATAGCTTACTTTAATTTTAAAACTTAATTAGAGTGAAATTTGACATTTTTGAGAGGATGTCATTGGACCTCATGGCCAAATGAAAAATACATTAAAAGAGCTGAAAAAACTAGCACAACTATTTTTCGAGTGGAAACACCGCAATTTTTCCTGACCTCTTAAATTTTCCATGAACATGATATTATTGTTAAACTGATTATGAAGGATTTCCACGAAGTTTATAATTTAGTTGCAATCTATCTTTCATCAAGTTACCTCCTCTTTTCCTAAATAAATAACATTAAAAAATGATTTCGTATCTATTTTTTTCACTAATACTTATACCGGCCATCCTAGTAATTCTTAAATATTTTTTTGATGCGTTTTTTACTATTATTTAGTAGACATTTTTACAAGGAATTTTTCATCATTATTTCTAATCATTTGTACTTACGTGTGTTTTTAGGGCTCGGAGGAAATCAAGAAAGTTGTGAATGGAGCCACATGTAAGGGCCATGATATTGATGTAAGTGCCAAGGATATGGAACTGATTCTAGAATGTGCTGCGGAAACAGGAATGAAGTCGAAGAAGGACATGGTGATGGAAAAAATGCCGGTATTTCATTAGAAAAATTTTAATCCTTCAAAGAGTGTCTGACAAAACAAATCATGATCCTTTAAAAAATATTCTGTACAATTTTCAGTGCTTCTCAAGATGTCTCATCGAAAAACAAGGACTTGTAAGTGAGGCAATTGCCACTGCTTAAATAAAATTATTTGTTATTTTCGAACATAATACCCCATATTATTTAAATCGACACAGCAAAAATTCTCACTTGTTTCAATAACAAAATTCACATATTGTATTACAAATGAAGACCAGCCTGTAGAATAGCTAATGAATAGAATTTTTTAAAGGTTGATCATGACGGAACTCCTCACAAGGAAAAGATCCTTGATTTAGACAAGGACTCAAATTTGCCTCAAGGTATCAAAGATGATGTCAGGAAGCATTTAGGATCGTGTTTAGATGAACATGGTAAGTCTACAGATGTGAAGTTACTATCACAAACATTATTAAATTACAAATTAAAAGTATTACCAAATGTTCATCTCAATTTCTTTTGATTATCCATTGCAAGGTTATCGTGTTAACTTATTCTGTTTTATTTGTTAACAAAAATCATAGGCCCAAAAGCAAAAGCGAATGATACCACGTGCAAATCTTTTGAGCCCCTTGTAACGTGCATTCACGAAGCTTATTTCCATGTAAGTTTCTAACTTAAAACCAATTAAATTCGACATTTTTATTAAATTTAAATTTTACAGGGGAATTTATCATTGAAAATAATATCTTTTAAAAAACAGATCTGCGATGCGGAGACCTAAGTCGTCCGGATCCTGACTACATTTTCATATAAAGAATTAAGATTAGCTTTTGTAGTGCTTTATTATTTATCTACTAATGCTGTAAAAAGTATTACCCGATCATTAGATCCGTCCTCTTTCTTTATTGTATTTTCTCTAAATGAACATGTAGGAGCAGCTATGGTTCAAAAATCAAAACTTGAAAATAAAATGAATTTTTAATTAAATTTACTTAATTAATTACGTTATCATTAAATTGTTAAATATTTCAAACATAATCTAAATCTAACTCTCATGTACACTTAATTATTGATACAAAAATCTGCTCATTACATGGTGGCATACTAGACACGAATCCTGGAATAATTTACTTGTCAAGAGTTGATTGGCTAGCTGAATTGAAAAAAATGTGTCATTAATGCCCTGAATTAAGATGTTTTCCAATTGACGTAACTGCTGGCTCCTTTTTAAACCTGCATTGTCGTTATACATCCCTATCATAAGCTTAATTTCAATTATTAAAAGCTTCCAGGTAACCACTGACCAGTGTTAACCTAAAAATACTACATCTTTTGTCCTGTCAACTCATGGTAATGAGGAAAATGAAGGTGGCAACTATAGCCATGGGCAATTTTTATTACATATGTGCATGCGTAAGTTTCATTACAGAGGCTCATGCATGTAGGTAGAAGGGATTAGTATTATGTTTATAAAAATACAAAAATTGGATTTTCATTGAAAAAATCTTATGTTCATCGTGACTGTGCACCGGAAGCAGAATGCCACGCATCATTTAATTGGACGATTATATCATCGCTTTGCCACCACATTTTATTTTTTCAACCTGAACCTATTTAATTAACGATGCGGTTGCGAGTTACCTCCAGTCCATCAAATTGCTTTAGAAGTTGCGAGTCAGAATTTGAACTTTGGTTCAGTTCCAGTTAGGTGTTAGGTTGTATAATATACTTGTAAGATTTCTGAAAAATGTTCCGGCAACTGCTTTTAATCTGCTTCATCGTACCTCTGATTTGGGTAAAATATATTAAAAATTAAAAATTGGTCTCCTGAATTAAATAATATTAAATCATTTGATTTGATTTAATACAAAACAGTGTTCAGAGGAAATTCGAAAGGTTGTGGACAATGCGAAGTGCAAAGGTCATGACATTGATGTGAGCGAAAAGGATATGGGATTGATTTTGGAATGCGCTACTGAACTTGGAATCAAGTCAAAAAGTGATATTACTATGGAAAAAATGCCGGTATTTCTTTCTCTATACTCGTTTGAATTATTCTTTAATTTGGAAAGCGTTAAGGTATACTAAAGAGAAATAAGCACGGCAGTTTAACTGCAATGTATTGTTGTTTTTTTCCAGTGTTTTTCAATGTGTCTAATTGAGAAGCAGGGACTTGTAAGTTTATTCAACGTTTATATGTTTAGCATTGAGTTTTTCGCTGGGTGGGATGAAGCAATAAAATTAAAAATTAAATTCCTTTCAGATTGATCACGATGGTACTCCTCACAAGGAAAAAATTCTTCAAATGGAGTCAGAAACCACTCTTCCTGAAGAACTGAAAGCTGATATTAGAAAACACTTAAGTGATTGCTTGGATGAGCACGGTTAGTTTTTCTATCTATACATCGTGCATTTTCATTGAATTGGCGGAACTTCTCGTTATTTTTATAAGCAAATGAAAAGGTTTTCAGTCACATTTATTTCATGAGTTTACGTATGCTACAAATGATTGATAATACAATATAGGACCAAAGGCGAAAGCGGATGACAAAACTTGCAAATCCTTTGAACCCCTTACCACTTGCATTCACAAATCTTATCTCCATGTAAGTTAAAATTCCATAATAATTTTCGTTCATGGCTCCACAAAACAAAATTGTGTCTAATTAAAACAAATTTTTGTCTAGCTTTGCACAGAGCACTGAAAACAAACTACGACCTTCAAAGGGGAAAAAATTGTTATTTTTGACTCACCAAAAGGAAACGTCGTGTCAATATAATACCTATTATGTCCATGTTTCAAAAATTAAAATAAAACTGAATCACCTTGCATTCTACACGGATGCATCAATCAAGGTCCTGTCAGTTCAGTGGAAAATTCTAGTTGTCAATGCTGTTTGTGCTTTTTACCGCATAATTAACTTCACTGCATGCTAGATGAATTTGATTACATATACTTTAAGCCAAAATCATAACTTGTACCTTAACATTATTGTTTCTGTAACTCGGTTTCAAAGAAAAAACGACGAATCTCAATAATACTGTTTTGAGTTTTGTAAAACACATTTTATACATAGTTTTGTTATTGCTTCAAATTATTTTGTGTTGTTATTATTGAAAACTGAGCTCATGTTAAATTTTGAGCTTTCATATCCTCAAATGAGAATGCATGTATAGTACAGATCCAAACGACTACACGGCAACACACCCACATTTCCGCTGCATGTACATATATGATAACTATATTACTTAATATATGTATATTTGGGACAAAATTAAAATTCTTCAGTTCGAAAATTTGTTGGCTGAAAATGTTTTTGGTTGATCAGTCTTGAAGACCCAGTTCTGCCTAATACTTTCGGCTCATTCTAAGCCTCCACACCTTTTACTTCTAAATTGCTCCCTCAGGTCTCAAAGAAATCCTGAAGAGAAACCAAGTTCCAGCAAAAGCTTTAGTTGTTTGGTAAGTAAATCGTTGGTTGGACTGTTGGTCGCACCCATTCATTTCTTGCTCAAAGGGGTCATAATATAAGCTAGTATAAGTTGGACAAAGCCTTGGTTGCATCGGTTCGACTTTCAACTGCAAATCAATCAAAACGTTAGTTTCATGAAAGAATTTGCATTCTATCACTTCATTCGAACTATTCATTGTATCTACTTCTAAAAACATTGATTATATCATATCGGTCCAAATAATAAGCTGATTTTGGTCGCATACCAACCAAAATTGAGCACGTGTTAATTAAACTTTCATTTCTTTCAGCAAATTAAACTGGCATGTCAGTATGCAAGTGCGTCAATGAAACGTATATGCTCTAAATCTACAAAGGTAAAATCATGATAGTACTTGTCCCACCATTTTGTTTACTTTTAATTTATATTAATGGTGGACAACTCAAGGCGTTCAAACAGGATTCTTCTAAAGATTTCAGGTTAAAAATCGTTAACAATCGTATCTGCACGTATATTTAGTTTTCTTTCTAGCCTACACTACAAATATCATATACCTTTATTTCCTCATACTCTATACTATTTGTACATACAACATTCGCATTGTAGGTAGTAGTATTCCATCGAGGTGAGCATCGAGCTTTCGTAATTCAATGAAATAATATTTTCAGGAACCACGAGCACTATCCCACCCATTTCTCGCTTCAGTTGATTAAAAACTGCACGCTTTTACTTAACGCCACTTTCCAAGGTACTTATCAACCTAAGGAATGAAAGGCTAAGAAGGAAAAATTAAACACTTATGTCTAGTCGCCACGTGTGTACCTTACCAATTCTTTGTTGAACTAAACTCTGAATTTAGCACCTAATAATCCAATTTCACCTCACTACAAAACTTACACGAAACTTAGAATGAAAGAGCGGCGTTTGAGAGTCAACCAGTTGTAGGGGCGTATTTTAAAAAAATGCCCCGTGTATGAAAGGCTTTGGGTGTAAGAGGTACTTTGTAAATAAATAGTACTTCAAAGCTTGGAGAAATGTTCATATAAATGTATATGTATCTCACCATGTGGACAATTAAGGCTACCTAAACACTTCGAGGAAGCAAAAATTTTGCCACGTGTTCGTACCTATGAACGCTTCCATCCAGGGAAGAAGCCATCATTTTAGATTTACTTAAGCTAACTTAAAAGTAAATTCAATTTTGGGAATACATATGAAGAATTGGAACAAACAAGTAAAGCTAATTTCTTTACCCACAGGAATTAGATTTCTACTTGCAATTAACTTTTAGTATTCGTCGGTCAATCAAAATGGGCAGCTTACATTGAACATCTTAGCCGATATTTTGCAACCTTCCCACGCTTGTAAAAATTCTTAGTCTTTCATGAAGTTCAATAAGTCCTTAATCGAGTACCTCTTCACAATGGTAATTCGCTTTAGTCTATAGGTGTCAACGTAAATGTGAGCCAGTTAGGAAAGGGTTTTTTTCCCACTGAGGTTTTCCCCTGAACGCTCAGACCTTTGACAGCGAGGATTCCTCATAGATAGGGTTAACCATTGAAACGTTGTAACTGATTTGAATAAAGGCTTACGATGGTTGACAACTCTGTTAGACCTTCGGGTATGAATCGGAGTATAAACCCCACTTTTTTTTTAAATGTGAGCCAGTGCATACGTTGAAACTTGAAACTGAAAGACGCTCGTTTCTATAGCTCTTACAAACAGTTATTGTGGTACGGAAGCATTTAGCCCCAAAATGTTAACAAAACTTGAGCTGTTCTTCAGCTACTTGAATTACCAGCTGTACTCCCTCATAGGATTATTTCCTATCCGATTTGACAGTAAATCAAATAAAATCTTGGGGGTTGAGCAGTCAAGGCTAAAGAAATGCATCTGGAAGTTTTGGTTCACGCTCGGAGCTATCTACTCTGCTTTTATGGCAGCCAGGCTGATCCAATATATACATTCACCGGATCCTAATATACCCATCGGTGAAAGTGGATTCCATCTGATGAACTGTGTATTTTGCACTGTGTTCACAATCGAAGGGTACATATTCTTTGTGAGAAATCCAAATGAAATGATTTTCATTTTCAATCAGCTCTATGATCACGAGAAACGTAAATTTTCAATTAATTATGACAATGTTCATCATATCGTATTGAATTATGAGCGTATTTTTTGTGGTTCTGGGATTGTAGGAAAATTAAGTTTGTTACTTTATTTTTCACAGAAACGAAAAAAGGAATCCGAATGAAACATTCCCTTTCGGAGTGGCTGCTGCTATGTCTTCCCCAAGGAAATAATTCCGCCGTCCTCACGTACTTATTGGGTTATATGTACAATCCTAACTCAATGCAATATTTCTACTCGGTAATACCGACCGTGTGGCAGGAGAGGTTTCACTTTCTTCTCCCGATGTTCTGTCTTGTGGAATGCTTAATAGTAAATTACTTGCTGCTAGTCTCATTCCACAGTGCCTTTGTTCAGGTCTCCTTCTTTCAGAAATGCAAGGAAGCCATGGAGTCAGAGTCAAACAGATGTAGAGTACGATCTCACGCAAACGTAACCGAGTCATATGAGAAACTTCGTGAGCTGTACATCGATATAAAAATATTTAACGAAGTTTTCGGAGTGGTTATTTTCATCTTCAGAATATTCTGTCTGGTTCTATCCATCACGGGCCTCTTCGTCGCGGCAAGGCACTACAGTGATGAAACCATTCTATCAGCCGTGAATCTATTTTCGGGTGGATACTCTCTTGCCCTATTCAGCGTAATGTATGACCATGCATTCTCTATTCCTGACAAGATGGATCAAATTAAAAAGTATTTGATGGAATCCTCAAACTACTTCGTTCCTCGGTACGGGCATAATGGTTTGTACCGACGAATTATAGCGATTCCAACCTTAGGAATTAAGGTAGGGAGTTTTCACACATTTGAAAGAATCTCAACCCCAAATTATCTATCGTATGTCACGCAGCAAGTTTGTAACCTCCTGGTAACATTTCGATGAGAACAGTGGTAAATAATGCAAGTATCTCTAGCGACGATATCTTTACCTGCTTAAAACGCCACTTGATAGTTAATATATATATATATATATATATATATGTACAAGGGACGTGTGGAATTTCACACATGATTATTAATCGCTGGCTTTAATTTATTGTTAAGAAATATTTTATCTCAAATCAATGTTCTATAAAACCTTGTGAATTGTTGTATGTAAGTATGCTAACCATAAATGAAACATTATTCAAGTATCTGGAAAAATTTATTCAATCATACAAGCACACAGACTGCATACACCCTTTAATGCTGACACTTGCTCAGGGTGAATCTAAAAAATTAGGGGATACCTCCATAAAACACTCATTACATATAATTATGTTGAGTGGGATTGGAAGTTCTGGTTGTAAACACAACGGTAGTAAATGACTCATACTAAAGTATTAAATGAGAAGATCGTCGTCTTCGTCATGTTCGTTGGCTTAGGTTTCTAAGTTTTCCGCAAGATGGTGCAGGCGTACATTATAGTGAAAACAAAAAAGTGGACTCCAGCCATGTTATGGCTGGCTTTTTTCTAGTTCCTATTAATGTCACAGTGGGCATTGTGTGTGCATACAAACTTAATACAGACGACGAAGTTTATTTCTACGTATACTAATTCTTGGAGAATCAACTAAATTAGAAAGTTTTGGACGTGAAAACAGGACTAGGTTAAATGAGCGGACACCTCCTGTCACTTCTATTCTACGACCTGGAATTTTTTTAGGAATTTTTTAGACGGCACTTTATTTTTTATTTAGAGAAAATGTAAGGTTGGGCAAACTTGAAAAATGCTTCAAAAAATTATGGAAATTTCCATGATTAAGCTACGATTTTCGTGTTGTGCAATTTAAACGACGTAATCAGTTGACGTCCTTGTAAAAATCGAGGAATTTTGCTGGTCTCTTGCAACATTTGATACACTCCACGTTGAGATGCAAAGTTGGAAAACTCTCAAGGCCGAAATGATTGTGCAAAATATTTGTCATCTCCTAGAAAAATTTCGGTTGATGCGAAGACTTTCATATGTTAGACCAATAGTCTAGTAATTTCCCATCGGCGTCCCACGCTTTGGTAATTTTGGTTGCTTCGTATAAAGTTGTGACGTAGTTAATGGAATTCTCCAAGAAATTATTGCTGCAACTTCAAAAGTTGTAGTGATGAATGGACATGGACGGAAATTTGGGTCGCATCCTCCTAAGCTTTCGTAACACCAAAGAATATTTTCTGGCCAAAATGTTGCATCTTTTAAGATTTTGGCGTCATCAGCCGAACCTTTCTTTATTCATCTACTCTTTTTATGAATTCCATGAAATTTATACGGAACATCAAGTACAGTTAACTATTCGTCTATATCTTTTGATTAGAACTCTGGACTGGCTGTTTCTGTCTGAAATTCTTCTTCACCGGAAAAATATTATTCATCGTCTGCACGGGCCGAATATGTTAAAATAATTTTCGCAGAAGGAACTTCACGTGACTAGAGTTTTAGTCGTTAGAAAAAAACGTTAGGAGCGGATTCAGAGGGAACAAAACTCTAGATAAAAACACCTGCTCGCGCAAAATTCAGCCAACGTTTTTTTACACTTACATTTTCCCACACACTTTGTTAAATATGATCCTACAAAAGTATGACAATTTTTCTGAAAAGCCATTGGAAACGATTTCCAAATATTCCTCAAATCATAGGAATATATGTCAACATTTATTCCAACAACTAAATATTTACTCACCTCCTTCGTAACTATCGCATCGGCTGGTTCAGTTAAAAATTTGATTTTTAACCATCCTCGTCTATCTAATATCTAAGAATCATTTGAGTGTTCTACATTGTCAAACAATTGGCAGTTGACTTAGAATATTTATACTTAATCGTTCAATAACGATTACTTTTTAATAAATTGGTATTTTATGGAAATGAAAATGGTGAAAAAAAATAACTTTGAGGAGCGACAGTTGTCCATCCTCGCGTTAAATAATGTGTCCCACGGGCAGATTTACTTACGCCATGATCAGAAATCCATACATAGAGGAAGGATTGGAAGAGAATCTAGTTAAATTTAACCAAACCTGTAGAAAATTTGATGGCGTACATATTATTGCATGATTATTAAAATATTTAAAATATTGAATGGTTTCTTTTTTTTTGAATTTAAAAAAATTATATTGTGCTTTCATATTTATTTCCTTCTTCTATGATCTTAGTAACTTAGAATCATGTGCTTTATTTGCTGCAAAGCTTGTCATATGCCATATCTTAAAAGTGCGTATACTTGTAGTTATCATTAATTTCAAGAGAGAGTTTGAGAAAACTCACTGTTGTTGTTGTTGTTGTTGCTGTCATTCTCATAAATCAAGTTAATGCATTAAATTGCATTTCCTGCTACCCAAAACCTTCACACTACTTTAATAATATTGATGTCGTGGAACTTGTTGATGTTTGTACATTCACACCAATGCGGATTACAATAACTGCCTTACACACACAATCGGTGCCCAAATTATACATAATAACGGAAGCAGGATAAAGTAAATACAGATGTAAGTTCATATTAGACGTAATAAACACAAATGAGGATTCTACATATTTTTTCAACTTTTCCAATGAGAACTTGTACAATTAAAAAAACGTAACGGCGGAGGAACAGTAGTAAATACTCAAACGTCATATTTTTAGCACTTATGATACGTATGTACATAATAAGAATGCACAGGGTCTTTCTTAGAAGAGTGGAATAGAGTGTTTACTTTCTGGAAAATCCATAGCTCACATTTGAATGCAGTCACTATATATACATGGTTAGAATTGTACATTAAAAGTTGTGTCAACAAGGATTTTCTCTGACCCTAAACATTTTCAAGGAATGTTGTGGAAGACTGCAGAAAAAATTTGATGTGCTTGGAAATTACACATTGATATTACATACGTTACGTGTTTAGGTTACATACGATGCTAGCAATGTATTTTTAATCCGAGATCAATCAAATATAGTACATACATACATTTGTGCCCACAATTTCAACTTTGATTTCCGGTTCAACGGGTATAGATATAAAGAGGAGAGGTGTGCAACTCTTACCGGTACTAATTCAGATTCAGATACTCTCGTAAATTAATCACAGCATGGCCAAACGCATTGTGATTCTTACAGTTGCTTCGTTATTGTTACTACATGGTGGAGTACTCGGCGCGGTTATTACTAATTCGGATTCCGAGCAGGACTTAATTTTAACTCCCTTGATCAAGGCTGGAGACATAACCAGCGCTCGGGCTCAGGCTGAAGATAGCACCAAGTTACTTTCAATTGGATTTGATGTAAAAAGCTATAGCGGTTATTTCACCGTTTCCGAACAACACAATTCCAACCTTTTCTTCTGGTTTTTTCCAGCACAGGTAAATGACCACAAATGTATTATTGTTTTCAAATATCTAATAATGATTGAAAGTTTCCAAACACTAGCCTTTCTCAATCTTTGCACAGAAAAATCCTGAAAATGCCCCAGTCATACTTTGGATAAATGAGTTGCCAGGATTTTCCTCACTGGAAGGAATATTTGTAGAGACGGGGCCTTTCCAAATTAATGAAAACAATGTACTGACTGAAAGAAATAATTCATGGACAAAATCATATTCAATGCTGTACATTGACGCTGTTGGAACTGGTGAGCAAAAAATTCTTCTACAAAGATTTATGTAAGTGAAGGTGTTGGAAATCTGGTGGTTTTGTAACCTGTATTATATTCATCCAGGATTTAGTTTTGCGAAAGATGCGAGGGCCTATGCAAATAGTTCGGATGATGAAGCTAGGGAAATTTCCGAGGCTTTGAACCAGTTTTTCATTCTCTTCAAGGAATTCCAGCCAAACGAATTTTACTTGGCAGGAAAAGATTATGCTGGTAAAAATTGTGAGACTCCCTTTATACTACACGCAATACGAAGTTACAGTAACACAGGATAAAGTCTTTTGGTGTTGAAATTCACAGCGACAACTATGGGTTATGTGGTGAAACATATCGAACGAAAGAATGAGCAAAGTCAAACAAAGATCGATTTAAAAGGGGTCATTGTTGGCTCCCCATATCTGGACATTCAGCAAGATCTTGATCGAGGAGAAGCGCTGTACAACTTCGGTTTGATTGACGAGGAACAAAAGGCTCAATTTGATAGGACAATGCTTCAAGCTGTGAAATTGATACACGAAGGAAAAATCGCTGTAGGGACAGAGGTTAGTTGTATTTTAAAAACAAAAAAGGAGCAAAAATATCATTTTTTGAAAGCATACCCTTAAGACTTCACAAAAGTTTTTCGTTATTTTGGACAACCACATTCGTGCAAAGCGTTTTCACCAAGAAAATGTTTTGTTGAAAAATTCTTCACCCAAAGTTGTGAAAATGAATGAAAATGTTTTAGACAGGATTTGTGCGATCGAAACAAAAACGAATGTATTCGTCCAAAAAATACTGAAAGAAATTACGTTCCTGGACCAATTTTACTAGATCCATTTGTGAGATAAATCGGACTTATTTTACAGGTCGGATGGTCGACGGTACAAGGCCCGGGTAATCTGCTTGAAAAAACCACGGGCTTCAAAGAAGCGAGAAGTGCACTGCGGAATGAATGCCCTTCGGATGAGAGACGTTTCAGAGAATTCATAGACTCAAAACAAGCTCACAAATACCTTCATGTAGGACTTCATAAATTCATAGAAAGAGACCTACGTGTAATAGATTGGTACGGGAAAGAGAGTGTGGAATCACAAGTAGATCTATTTCAACAAATTCTCGACAACGGCTACCGCGCACTCATTTATGCAGCCCAGTTTGACATTTATGTATCAGAGAGAAGCATCCAGAAAATTATTCAAAAGATGAAATGGAGGGGCTCTGATGAATATGCGAAAGCGTCTAGAAAAATCTGGAAGGTCAATGGTGAAGTGGCGGGTTACATCAAAACAGCCCAAAATCTCACTTACGCCATTGTTCGAAACGCAGGTAACTACGCCATTCGGGATCAGCCAGACTGGATTTTGGATTTGACCGAAAAATTCTTTCACAAAGAGTTCTAATCCATGAGATAAAGTACAGCACGCACATTGTCAACCCCCTTGGATATTTCCGGAGTTTAAAACGTGCTAAAAGGACAATAGCGTCCCTAGAAATTATGAATGCATCCACACACCTTAATGTCCATTTAAATTGTACAAACGACGGCTTATGAGAAATAAATAATTTTTAAAAAACAGTTAGTAAATGATGCAAATTAGAATATTGAGCAAGTTGTTCATTACCAGTAGTGTTGAAATTTTTTGGAAAATTTGCGTGGTCGCGGAATGAAGGCAAAATACGACCTTGGGATTTCAGAAAGTATCTCGGGTGTAACAACAGATACAGTAAGGTTTAATATAATTATTGCAGAGGAGTCTAGGAGTGTGGGGGAGGTGTACTAAGTGTTTTTCATGAAATTTTGGAAAATCCTTGGGGACATCATATGACCCTACCTTGTGAGTACTGATTACATATACCTAAAATGATTATTGACGCTGTAATTTTAGTGGAACCTGAATATACATGACCAAATGTTAGCCATTGTGATTATGAAATGTGATCTAATTTCACCAGCACCATTTGACAGAAATGATTTATTAGGTGATGCGAAGACTATATTTCCGCCAGTAAAACCTAAGTGTTATTTCCATTGAATAGAAATTCCCCCTGATGTTTAGATATCTCCGCCCATGCGTGTATAAACGACACTTTGATAATGGTAACAACCAAAATTCTAGCGGGCTGTAGATTTGATGGCAGAATTACTGAAAACAGTGGTAATTTTCGTTAAATTAATCCCCCCACATCTTCCGTCCATCAAAAGATAAAAATACAAGCAAGGACGATTTTGAAAGGCAAAATTCAGATCGTTCAGAATTATCATAGCTCATTGAGCTACGACAAGCCGTTCACAAGATACAACCATGGCAAGATTTAAGGGTACCTCCATAAGAGCACTATTGGTGGGACGCCAAGATAGCAAATTCGATAAACTCCTTACGCCTTTTTGCTGCGATGCTGTCGATGCAACCAGAATTATTATTTCCACCGATTCTGCCAGAATTTCTATTGATGTGCGCTGAGCTCTATTAAATGACATCTAACTTCGTCCTGGTTTTTAGGGCACCGCAGGAGCCCTTATAAGATTGTCATGTTGTACGTCCGTACGTCCGTACGTCCGAGGACACGAT
>JAQFXU010003451.1:0-16191 GCA_034693705.1 Spatulosminthurus flaviceps | reverse complement strand
ACCTGAGTTATTCTCCTCGTCTATTGGCTTTGGTTTTTGAACGCGCCAATAGACAAGGAGAAAAACTCAGGTGTGCGCTGACGAGAGTAGTTGCTTATTCTGCCACGGTTATGTTGAATATTGTTGTGCTAGATTAATTTATCTCCAGTGAGTCATTCAAAAGTTGAATATTCTACTTCTTGCGAGTCCGAAAAACGCATCTTCGTAAAAATGTAAAAAATATAAGGGAGAACGTAAGCTTTTATTTCCACCACACATGTTGTCTCAATGATGCTTGTCTAACAGCACTAGTTTGCATAGTTTGCAAAAAAGGTGAAGAAAGTTATAACTTACAACGGTTATTTTACGGCGACTTTTATGGTTTTACTGATGGGAGACCAGTCTTATTGTACTGAATCAGGAATAAAACGTAAATAAAGTCAAATGAAATGAAATGGTTTATATAAATGGAAATATACAATTTTACATGACCCTCTGACTGCCGCAGTCACCCACCACTTCCTCTAAAGATTATTTAGGTAGCTTCCGAAACGTATTAAAAAATTCACGTCGTTGTACTGGTGCCAGAGTAGTTGAATTACTTCAATATTATTAATATTGTAGTTCTGTCGGAATACAGGGTTGTGTTTGTTCTTTTCTCTGCATTTATATCATTCGCTTACTGCTTCGATAAACTTATTAAAAGATTATAAAATCAACGCAACATTATTGGCACAAATCTATTTTCACAAATGCTTTCACTTAAAATATTTGTCCAGGCAATTGGACTGACAACAGCAAGAAACTTTTAAAATGAAAGTTCCGTAGAACTAGGATCAGAAGCTGGAATGATGATGCGAATGAAAACTGATAATGTAATTGCTAGTAAATGAACTTTGCGGGATAAAAATGCTGGTGAAGGTCCATACCCATACTGAAATACCTGAAAGTGATAAAGTCAGAAATACTGCAATGCTTGGGTTTGTAAATACTTCTCAAGAGTTTCAATTTATTTGGTCTGGGCTGTGCTTCAACAAATTCTTAGCACGATGCGTGTCAGCAGCAGCTAATTTTTGGAATTTTAAAAACTTGGGTAACAACCAAACACACTGAATTATAGTTTTTATATTCACAATCTGTACCTTGCGGATTGCCATCCTGATAATTATTTTGTTCAGGCGTTCAGGTCTGCGGAATGGTTTCATGACAATTTTATGGAGTTAGGAGATAATACCTCGGACACAATAACTCCGACCTTAATCCCTCCGGTTGTCTTAAAACCTTAAGCTGACAATATTTCTTATTTCTCGTCTTATTTTAGAATTGAGAAGAAAGTAGGCAAAGAGATGTCTCACACCGTTCAAATAGGGAGCCAAGAAGTGGAAACACGTCATTTGAGTGTGTCATCCTCTTTGCCTCGTCAAAAAAAGACAATGCAATACCGACTCGAGTTCTCCTTACTTGAAGGGTTTAGTTGGAAAGCACTGCATTGTGAGCAGTGGTATTTGATCACGCACTTCTTATTTCCCACGTACATATATCTATAACTCCTATGCCACAGTTCAATTCAACTAGTTTTCCAAAGCTACCATACCATAAGTGCCAACCAAGGCGCACAAACTGACACTATGTAAAAGAAACCGTATTACAGTATTTAACTTGAAGACGCACCCGCAGTCAGAAAACCGGAGAGGTTGGTGAAGAAACGAGTATCAAGTAATGATATACTCTAATTTGAGATGTATTCAATGTGTAGCAATGTGGACTAGAATAATTGTAGTTTTGGTTTGACATGAATGTGGTTATGTGTGCAGGAGAGGACAGAAGATTTAGAATTTAGAATCTAAAGCTATGGTATGAGCAGGAGACAAAATGTTCCAGATGTGCCTTGACAAGAATAAAAAAAAGTTTTTCTACTTTTGAGTTGTTAACTTTGTAAGTAAATTTTATTTTGAGACGGAGAAAACAATTGAAGCAGCCTGTCTTAGTCACTTAAAATTCTGCCTAACTGATAAACTTAAATTAATTCGCTGACACAAACGCATTTAGGAAGCTGGTGGAGCTGCCAAATCCCTGCCTTTCCTTATCTCCTCACATTAGTTCCTAAATGCTCGGCGCTCATTCCACAGCCTTGGTCAAAGGAATTTCCATCACCCGACCGCTGTTTCGTGGATTTTGATAAATTTAAGCATTTCCTCGATTTCTCCAGCTCCCTTTTCTGCGATACATAAAGATACTATTGATGGAGAGAGTTATAAAACCGGTGAAAATGACAATTGCGGTCGACTTTGTGTAGCGGGCCTCGCATTTCTCGCTATCAATCTGACTGACTCATTGACTGCAGCCATGTAGTAGCGAGCCGCCTTACATCTTCCATTCTTAGCTTGAAGAGAAATAAAATATTTTTGTTAACCGTTGGAATGTTAGAAATGTGCTTCTAGTCTTTCACATTTACTCGACATCGCTTCGGTTCATCCTCTTCATTTGTTTCATCTCCCGCACAAACCGAGAGCTTTCATGACTGGAATTTTTCAGTACAATTCCCTAACCGCTATTTTCTCTAATATTTTTCCTTCTCGAGGGTTATTGCGTCGTTTGTGTTGGCTTCAACTTTTTTAATACCAACATTTCTTATCCTTGTCCAGTGTGCTTGTAATAAACTCGATCTCTCTTCCCTCCTCTACCGAAACCAACTTTCCTGATCCTTCCAATTGTCCAGCGCAGCGTTCAAACAAACCGCAATCAACTGGAATCAGCTTCTATTCTCAACAGTTATAAATACGGTGGTTAGTATCATACAAGATTCCTCTTACCTAGCCTCCAAAGGTTGACCAAGCGCCCTCATGTCAACTCGCGCAACTTCAATTTTAACACTCAATAATTGCTGCAATGCGTAGTTATAATAACAGTAGTAGTAATAAACGTCAACATAGAGTTTTAAGTGTTGAAAAACAGCATGTTTTTCAATGTTCGTGGAAATCTTTTAATGCGGTATTTGGTATTTTTGGTATTTACTTATTCGAGGTCTTATAGGCTTTCGCCCATGACCCAAAAATCTTTTAATGTGAAAGTTATGAAAATACATATATAAATTAATTAATTGTGATTTGCTCCAACCGTTGAAGAATAATTATTATGTTTACTGCCTTGCTTTTTTGGTATTCCAATTGTTGGGACCGAAATTGCAAATAAGTGTAACCTTCAATTTGAGCAAAGATTACCAACAAACCAACCAACTGAACCAACCCAGTTCAATCTGCCATAGCATTTCGGTTTTAATCTGCCCGAACCCGAACAGAAACGGTTGCCCTGTATCCAGTAGTTTTAAAATTACAACTCCACCAGTTCTTTCCCGGCCAAGCTATAGTTAAAAGGAATTTCAGCAGTTTCTATACAGCCATGTAATTTTGAAGTGCATATTCTCCATGAAATGACTCAGGCAAGAGATGTGTAGAGATGGGATTATATATTCTATCTTGAATTAAGCGAAAATATTAGCTGTATTGTGAAATGCTGCATTAAGCTGGTAGAATTCCCGCACATTGCATGTAAAGAAAAATATGCGCACACCACGAAGGATGATGATGAAGCAGGCGGAGGATAATTTCGACAGGGAAAGGATTTCCAAATATTTTCAAAAGAATTTCGAGGCTCGTGCCACGACTCGCAAACAATACAATCCAATAACGTGCGCCTACTTACATTTCGTCCGGCCTCAGCTATATCAGACTTTCTTCATCTTTTAACTTAACTTGAAGAAATTCCATCCCTTCCTCCTCTCCGTCTATCAACTTTTCCGCTTTACCTTTTTTTATTCTCTCGCAGAAGCCAACTTTAGTTTACCCTACGTCTACTATAAGTGTACATCAAGTCCTTCTCACAAGCCCTTTCACCCATTGTATTTCAGCTTAGATGATCACGAGGGAAAAAAGTGATGCTCCATTCTGTCTAATGTTGGAATTGCTGGGACATCAGCAATTCCAGTATTACACTCCAGTAGTACATCCACAATACAGCAGTGTATATGTGATTGTGCAAGTTTTGCAGTGGACGGGAAAATGAGTGGATTTTATTCATGGTGGTATTGAGAGGAGAAGGAGCGACAAGAATTAAGGCTATATGACAGAGAGAGGCATGAGATGCGTTGAGCAATCCAAGCAATATGCGGACATAGAAAAGTAATAAAAGGCATGGCAAAGCATGAAATGAGAATGACAAATGTTTTATTGAGGTATTGAAGCTAAGGAGGACGTGTGCACAACCTTTTCGTAAGTAGTCATTGTGCCTTGGCTTCGCCTCATCCTCACGGTATAGATATGGGATATGGAACATGCATGACTCTACATATGAGCACATATTAGAGGGGAGAAGGAATCCGTGCGTGCAAATATTTCGAATATTACAAATATTCAGAGAATCCTGTTCAACACAGCTCACATTTCACATATTCATTCCAATGACGAAAAAGCGCTACGAATTATTTTTATGCACTCTTTCACTTTCATTCTCTCATCTCCTCAATACTGTTTCTCCCCTTTTGGCTCGACAATCAAATGAATGAGAAGCAGCGCTCCATGAGAGCATCGCTTTAACGACCGCACTAAATATTTACACACCATTGTAACATCCCGATTAATAAATCATGGTGAGGAGTATACTAACCACCTTTTCCTACCACTACTCAAGGTCTCAAGGTATCACATGTGTCTTAGCCATTTCTAGAATCATACATCAGTCTAAACAGCCTACTAGTGACTAGTGACGGTAAATAATACTTATTGCTAGATGTCCTAATCCTAACTAACTTGCAAATGTGGCTTCATGTATCACATCTGTAAATCCCAATACACCCTCAATTCGTCGTTGTCTCAAATCAATAATCTTATCTTATCCAGGTGGTCGTTTGTCTATCCAAATTTTGAAAATAGACGTTATCAGTTTCTATTTCATTCTCTGGGATGGATCCTCAACTACTTTGGTGCCGAAAATCCCTTTGAGATTACGAGGAAGTGTTTTTAACTTTCCCACACCTTGTCAGCGGCTCTGACGTTTGAAATCACGGTAAAACAGATGACAGATAAACTGATGATGATCTATACAACAAAATCTACACAGTATGTTCCGAAGCCAGGAAGAAACGGCTCTGTAGATAATGGTGAAAGGAACAAATTTTGAAACGGGAGGCCGAAGGAGTTGCCTAGCAGACAGGTTGGTTGCAGCATTTTGCCTGGTGCTCTTTGGATTCTGTTGCATAGATCATCAACAATGGACAGACGGAATTCATTGCTTATTTATTCAACTATTGTATAATCTTTATTTTCCCTTGAACCCACAACACAATAGCCAGTAAATTGAGTACAAATAGCAAACTTTATTTTTTGATGTTGAGGCGGGTGCCGGGTGGTTCCTAATTACCTCTGAGGAAAGCTAACTAACTTCATTTCTTTGTTGTTACACATTAGAAATGCCAATTTTGTGTTATGCGATAAGTTCTCAATGCAGATACGCCTAAAAAAGAATCAAAAGCAGTCCAGTAATATAGGCGAACGCAATGGGGAAAATACTGTTGGAATATTTACAATTAGTAGAGAGGAACAAGGAAATGTTAATGGGAAAAGCAAAGGCACTTAGAGCTCGACACTTGCTCCAACACTTGATTTATTATGTTCGGCCAGAGTCGACTTTTGTCAGAAGAGGAAGAGAAAAGGAAGCCGAAATCTGCCTTGACATCTGTTAAGCCTCGTCGTCGCTTCTGAAATTCTTACGCTACTTACTTACATAGTTATAGAAATTCCTCTTGAAAACAACGACCAATTCAATTGATTGTACACTTAAATGTTTTCGATGGGTTAATCTCGTTAAAATTCAAAAAATTTTGTTCAACATTGATAGTATGCACATTTGTGATTGCGCATCATAATTTACACGTTATTATTACTACGACTTTGGCTGCCTAAATTCTCTCAACGGAATTACGTATCATTATATTTCCAAAATCAGATGAACCTAGCAGGCTACTAATAAACTAATAAAATCAAGTTTTTTTTAGAAATAGCAAAAAATGAACCACATGAAGTTATTTCCGTTTTTTTAAGAGGAAAAGTTAAACCTAACGAAGGAATTTTGAGAGAATCGTACACAAGATTGAAGGGGCGGAATGTTTGAAATGTTGAAAATCTATCGAGTTGACGATATTGAAAGAGAAATAAAATCTACCTGAGTTGGTTGCAAGCACTTACAGTAAGGGGAGTCAATGATATCGGGATTGCAAGAATGTTTGATTTTCTATTAGGACCTTCCGTTCCTTCATTTGAATGAGCTTCAGTGGCCACAGAATGAAAGATTGAATCTCACGTGTCGTCAAGCAATAAAAGAGCAAGTTTTTCTTGGGAGGTCCAGTAACTTCAAAGATCCGCACCAATCTCAAGCCATTAACGCTCGACACACTCTGTCCCTTTAGTCGTACTTTACGACCGGTGTTGCGACTCTCTCTCTATCTCCTGGTCAACCCAAACTTGATCGCCTCTAAGTTTTTCTTTTTATTACACCTTGAAGTTGCAGAGCTTATTTACATATGCTATCGCATCTTAGGAAAGGAAAACCAGCTCCATTATGGCACTATACTTTTCAACAAGAACGAAACGTCCGGATTCATAAAGGCTCCTGAAGAGATATGAGAAACACTAAGGCAATCAAATAATTCTGATTCCCTATTTGTACCAGTGTATGTAAGCAAATGTGAATTCATCCAGTTTATGGTTGGTGGTTTCAACCAACGTTACACTGGCAACAAAACAAGGTAATAAAAAATAAGTAAATGTAAAATCCATGCAGAAGTGCATAATGCAGTTCTTACTCAAATAGTGGATTTTTTCAAGCACAAATGGCCTATTTAAGGGATTTGGGCCGGTCAGAACAGTAGAAAGAACCACCTGGATTTACAAACATGTTGGTGAGCAACTACTTAACTACATACAAGAGAATGATACTTTTATGTTTTTATTGTCTGGATTATTATGTGGAGAATGATAGGTTGTAGTATACGGGAAGATATAACATACGTCCCTTCCTATTTTGTTCAGTGGCTGATAAGTTGTTGAATAATAATGAGCGCTTAAGGTCTATTGAAATCCAGATCATAAAATTTAATCTCGTACAGCCCCATATCTTCCAATTATATCATTAACCTTTAATTAACTACACAAATAAAGGCTCAGCTGCTTTGAAGTTATTTTAAAGCCGCTTCTCAATTCCCATTTCTTATTTCTATAACTCTCTCCCTCCGAATAGTTTTCGGTTCTTCATTTCAAGGCTCGGAACATACATTTTACTAAGTCCCAACATTCCTTCCATGTAAGATGTGGCTACCCTTCCAAGTTGGAAGTTCCAACGCATTTTTTGTGGTGTCAATATACTGAGATTATGTTACTGGCTCACAATTGTTTTTGAAGGCTTCCATCATTCATCATACGTAATTTAGTGCAATCATTCAGGAAGTACAATGATGAAGAGTAAATGAAGCTAGCAAAGTGTAAAATCTCTTGTCAAAACTCCTTTTCATGAAGATATTTCTATTTGGACGCCCCATGAATAAAGCTGATCTTGTGGGTTGCATACCCGTCATTCTGTCTGGGTTTGTCGTGTGCACTCATTATACCTAATCCATCCAGTTGAATTTGTGAGAAAAGAAAAAGGTTCGAGTACTTAAATGTCTCCAGGCTGGATCCAGAAAACATTTTCGGTCTTCACGAAGACACTTCATTGTTTTTACATGTCTCTTTGTTTTAGTAACACGGCCTCTCTCTACCGCCTTGTTTTCTAAGATTCGGTAGCGACAAGCCTTCAGAAGAGTTTCCCTTCATCCGTTTTGATCACTTTTTATTTCCACAGAATTCATTCAATTTTCCATTTTTTTTGCAAGCCCTAAATGTTTCAGAAGCCATAAGTTCTCAATTTATTTTACATCAATTTACTTAGTTTGTTTCTTTTAGCCTACAAATACATGGCTGCGTTCGTTTGCGTGAGCATAAATATTATGTTTGCAGACATCGATAATCATAAATTTTAAGCACCACGCATGTAAATTTAATTCGTGCTTTCTTTGTAGTTATTCCAGTTGACTTCGCAAGAATGAGGCTTCACCGGAGTGCCTTAACCGCAGTGCCTGCGGATTTGAAGAACGAGGAGTTTATGGGGAAGAGCGGAAGTGGATGTCAAAGAAAAACTAACTACTGTGTGGATGTTGTTCTTGTTGTAAAGCTGTTAGCTGCAAACTTTTTGGAATCGACGTATTCTTGACGTGTGGCATCATTTATCATTTTTATGACGCATCTGTCAGTGGTGTGACAACAACTCTCAGTCGTATCATTAAGAATTTGGTCAGTTTTCCGTGCAACTTGCCAGCCGCTTACTTCGTCTCTCTCTCTCTCAGATGAGCACTCTTTGATTTCAAATTTTCTCTGGGTACATAAACTTTTTTGTCTAAAGAACATAGGTTTCAGTAAGAATAGCTTAGCTTATTTTTGGAGATTACTACGGAAAGCTTGAAATGCAAATGCACTTGGAGTACATTCTGTTATGCTCACATATTATGAATGCAGGGAAAGGAATCCGCACAAGAAATGACAATGATCATGATACGCATTCAGTGGAATTCTTACAAGGAAATTTTTCAGAGGCGAGGAATTCCAATGGATTTTTCTGTGATTCACATTTTGTTACTCCCCCAGCTCATCGTACATACACAAACACCAGTTTCCATTTAAATGGGATTGAGCATATTTTCTTGTAAGGTTGCAACTGCGGCTGATGCTACGTGGTGCAGTAGCAAGCGTGTGGCAGAAAAAAACTAACTTAATAATAAGTTAAGGAACGCAAACAAACTTTAGACTTGAAACTCTTTGCCCACGAACATGACTGCTAACATTATCATCTAAATGTAAACCAGAAACAGGCAAAAGCTCTTATGAACAAGCAAACGTAGCGGAGGATATAAGCAAGTGAAGCTACAGCAATTTTACACTCTTCCTCCACTGTAAGTACAATGAGTGAATGCTTGTATTTTCTTTAAGACACTAGTCGTGCATCACTTTTCCCCTGCTTAATTAACTCCCTCCACTTTTATCTTTATTTAGCGTCAGCTCCGTGAAATCTAAGCTCCTTTGGTGAAATCTAATCTCACAAACCAACAACAGTTCCACGAAAATCATTCACTTCTGCATGCATTAAGTCATTACGCTCAATCTTGCTTGCATAAGAAATTCCTCACATGACCTTCATAATGGAAAATTCATTTCCCACAAAATGTCTAAAAAATACAAACCAAACTACACAAGCAATTCAGATGTCAAGGGACCGAGTGATACGTAACTCTGGGAAAGGGGCAAGGCCTTCGTGCCATCAAACCCCTACTTGAGTAAGGGTAGCTCACGGCTTGAATGCTTAAATGGTAGCACGTGTTGTGAATACAATGAAGTTCCCATAATGAGAATCATCTCAAAAGCTTGTCTACATCTGCAGTAGGTCTACCTGCATATGCTTATTCCTTAGGCAAGCCCATGACTATTTACCTATTTCAACATATATGCTTATGCGCTAAGGGCTTCCTATAATTTATACCTGAGTACATATATTAGTGCATGATGTAGTATGTAGTACTTGTTCCTCAAGCACATTTTGGGAATTCGTTAATGAAGAAAAGAGTGAAATGTTTATGCTTAAGTCAAAAGTGTGGCCAAAACAAGTGAGGAACAGAACAATCTTTGGCACATTGTAAAGATTTCCATCAGTCCATAACGAAGCACTCCCAGCTTTCACTGCAACCATAACTGTACGCAAGACAAGTGCCGCATGAATTAAAATTGTTTCACTTTTTTTTCCTCCACTCGTATGTACACATATTCCAGAAAAAATGAGCTTTCTTGCATTTACCTTCTAGCGTATACCAATAGTGTCTAGTTTATTTTATTATCATTTTACGGTAGTGTTCCTTTCGGGTCCATTGTTTACCTAATTGTAAGTTTTCGAAACTCACATACGCCAGCACTGATACTGGGCAAAAATAGAGCCCAAAGATGCTTGCGAAGAATTACTGATTTAAGTAAAGGGATGCCCGAGAAACGGTTCGACTCATCAAGTTAATGCAACGCTGGAGCTGGGAAAACTAGCTTATTTTTAGTCTGAGAGCTGGTGAAACAAAGCGCACTTAACATGTAACAATCTCTGGAGTGTGTCCAATCAGCAATTTATGGCTGCTGTCTTCAACCTTATTTATGTCGTTTGTGGGGCTTTGAACATGCCTCCGTCCATATGCTTAGTATCTCACTTGCCTTTGTTGCCAATGACATAGTATTCATATTCCTTGTACCTGCAACGCATGGAATCCCCATTCCTAGCAACCATAATGGTCATGATATTTAAAGTTTTAAATTTGAAAGACGAAAAAACACGAAAGTAACCATTACGCATTTGTCCCGAATTTCCCTCATGTCCTGCTTTCATTTCCTAGCTTTGACATTTTTGATACCACTGGGAATTCTCTCTCGCAGAAAGAGATTACAGAGGAGTACACAAATGAGTGGCTCTTGCATCAAAAACATGTAGAGTTATTCGCAAAATTAATGGGTTACATTAACAAACTAAAGCGTTTTTTGGTCTTTCAACTTACCCGTTTATGCACTAAAAATTGGAGGAATTCATCCGGGACATGGTAGGCATTCCAATCTCAACGGAGCAATCCATGGCAGAGACAGTTTTTTCGTGTGTTTACTCATTGCGCGGGTTCACTTTTAATTTTTTGTTTCGTATGACACAATTGTAACCACAATTGTACAGAGAAGTACGCATTGTCAATTTCCAATTCAGCATGCTGTATGTACATACTTCTTAACATATTTAATGCTATTTTTTCAATTTTGTGATTTAGCTCTTTCTATGCATTTATTTAGTGACTTTCCAGCTGTAATTCCTATTCGAACTTCGAAGGTATTTTCTGCCCTTGTTAAGGCACCTTATGGTCTTAAAATAAACACCATATTTCATTTAACGTCTATTAAACTTGGTATTCATGAGTCAGTACTCTAATGCACATATACTGAACTAACTGAACTAATTGTATGCTAATACGTTTGTGTCACAAGTTATTGTGAATCAGGAATTAAGGAAATAAAAATAATATTAATATGCATACATACAAAATTCTAAAGGATAGGATATAAAATAGGAGGCATGGTATTTACATGTAACACATTATTTGAGAAAAAAGGACCCACCTAGGGGCAAAGCTTACTGTCTAAGTGCTTGATTATATTATAGACTGCCATGTCATGCACAGTGGGTAACCGATTGTCACATTTGTTCCTACTTGCATATTGCTGTCTCTACAATAGATTCCCTTTGGATCGCGTGTGCACATCTCTTTAAATTATATGCTATTCAGCAGCGTAACAAACATTGCAACAATAACTTAAGTATGTTCTAAGAATCTCGCCCCTTTTTGGGTCTCCGATTACACTTCTTACCGCATATCGTACGAAACAAGCGTAAGCGTCATGTACTTATACTGTATAATTAACCAAAAATAAACAAGAAATAATAGTGCAACAAGTATTCCACGGCCTTCCTTCCAGGATAAGGCAAAACAAATATCCCCACGAGAATATTGATTGGGTTTACTTTTACTTTTAGGCTTTTCGAAAACTCACAAAAAACTCACACTCACTTGACCATTCTTTCGTGATCAAATCAAAATGCTGCGATTCTTATTCGCATTTTACATTCATTCACATTTTTTGTCTTACCGTTGATAGACTTCTATCCACGCTAAGACACGACTTTTATCAGTGTTCAAGCCCAGAAATTAAAAACGACGTGTAGCTGAACGACATGCAATTACAAGTTAAAACATGGAAAAAGTATTAGATGACGACGGCGTAACTGACCACAGGGAGTGATCTTATCTGAATGATGGAAAATATGAAGTTTCATCTCATGAGGTCAGATAGATAATGAGTTGACACATTTCCTTACCCTGGAGATCTCACCTCGCGTTCTCAATCCCTACCTATCTGCTCTCTATCCACAGCGAAAAAATCAGTTTGATAGATGCATTCTTGTTGTGCAAAGGAACCTAAAAGCAGAATAACTTAATTGTAAAGTTCAGTCGTTAAATCTGCTGCAGATAAAGTCTGCAAGCGACAATCACAAAAATGTAGCTAAGTGTTACAAAAAATTAACGCTTAACTCGGAAATTTATGAAAAAATATGCATCATAGTAATATAAATGTGTTGCTATAAAGTGGTTTGTTTCTAAGATTTAATTTTAAATTAATTCTTTATAAACTACAGTGTTCCCACTTCATGTTCACATGTAATTTATCTCATTACTACAATACCCAGGGAATATGTTTGCAATGGATCATCAATCACCACCAAAACCATGAGTTATATTGCAAGAAAGTATCATACTTACAATTGAACTTAGAGTAAGGAACTTAGTGGAAAGTTTAGGGGCCCAAATAACATATAAAAATTGATCTTTTGTAATTTCGGAGACGATGTATTTCTGAGATACCATGAGAGTGGAATAGTGTGCCCGTGTCACTATGGCAATGCAGAGAATAGGAATGGTTGTGAAGTGGGACTGTCAGCGGCTGCCCACAGAGAGCCAAGTCCCGCCCAGCGCCTCGTCTGTCTGGCTAACAAACATGAAATCGTCCTCAGGATCACCGCTCAGCTCTGACTCTCAGCACTGCCTTTCCAACACTGAAAATCTCACTCGTACAGTCATTACATAAGCAACAAAACGAGTACCCAAGACCTTCCCGGCTTAATCTTTAGCGCCTTCCTTTCCCAACGAGTCTAACCAGCAGCAATATCCACGCACATGCACTCACAAGTTCCCACAAAATACTCCCTGTTTGCTGAATGCAAAGTCTCCGAGTCAGAACTTGGAGAGAAATACACATGTGGTAAGCAACATACAAAATCTGTGCACCATACGAAAAATTAAAAAGGAAGCAACTCAACTTTTCTTCTTTCTTCACCGCTCAGTCCTTCTTGTACAAGCTTCCTTAGAAGTAATCCAAATTTTGTTCTCCGCTGCAAGTAACGAGTCATTAATTGTGGAAGCAACGAATATTTTTCCAGAGACTCACATGTTCTTTTTCCAACCAGCAGTCATTCGTATGTAAAGTATCAGTATAAACCTTATTCTTTTCGGGCAATATGCTGCGTTTCCTTACTGTGAGAGTATATTAATTGGTGCTGACAAGTTAAATCAGAGCAATTGCCACAAGTGGAATGCATAAAATCAATCTTGTAATAGTTCCTCGCACCAGGTGGCAATTAGGGGTGGAAGAAGACGTTTAACTCATGCAGGCAATTAAAGGACATTGATAGAGGGACAAGACTCAGCTTGAGCGCCCCGGAAAAGCTAGTCCGCAATTCACTACCAGCTTGTGCTCGATCGTGTCTCTCAGTCCACCGATTCGATAGGAATGGAAGGTAAAGTCTGCCTGCTTCAATGATCTGCATAATTCTACGAAACTCGACTGTGCGATCGCTCCTTTTCAAACTATCAGTTAAATAACCGGAACCAGTGTAGAGAATTTCAATCCAGCAGAAAACTTTCAATTCTGCCGTTTTAACCTCAATAGCTGATTGCGTTCTTCGATCATAAAATTTTGACCACTTATACATACTGAACTATTTTTCTAAATAGAAAACACTTAGCACCGGGTCATGGCCAGTAAATCTACGTGTCATTGCTGTAAAAGAATCCAACTTTCTATGGTGTAAAATAAGACGCTTGATTATACGAAAGTTTTGGGTAGTGAAAGTATTACTTTCAGTGCCCAAAGGATCAAGTGCGTACCGTTTCAGATAAACTATTCTTACTGGGAGAGCTTTTTCCATTCGAACAGATTGTTCATTAATAAAGGCACAACTTGCAAATATTTTCCGAACTCATTCGGTCCAACCTTCTACACTGGAAAATTAGGAAGTGACATATGTGGTTGCCTTCTAGTGTCGATGACAATAATGGTTGATGAAATAATAACAATAATTGAAAGCGTTAATTTGCACAGCATGCTATTTGCCCAAGGATAAAATATAAATAATTTGCGTTGTCAGACCATTGTTGTCATCAGCTTTATATCGACCAATCATCACTAACATCTGTTGATAAGATGTTTGCTTAGTGGATACAGAGCTGCAACTGTACTTTGTATTATAGAAGCTGAACGTTACATATGCACAGTGGAAATGTGAACTGCAGACTAAGAGACTCCTTGAAGGAATTGGAATTCTTTTGTAGGAAATAATTGGAATGCCTCTCGGTTTCTGATCGTCTTCATTAAACCTCATCATCCCTACTCCAACCAGCTGGTTTTACTTGGAATAATACAATCCTAGTAAACGGTGCAATCTTTTCGAGAGCAGAACTTACCTACCCAACTTCTACGCCAGCACATACCGTGCCTACAAATTGAATTCCAGAGCATTGCTCATGGTGGGCAACCCGAGAAGACTTACATTGCCTAATTAATCAGTCATTTCTATAAATTGGTGCACATTCTTTTGTGACAAACTTATTAAGAACAGCTTTGGGTGCAGCAACTCCTAATTTATTTCCTTAATTCAGACAAAGTACAGCACCGTATTCATATATATTTGTGACTCATAACTTTTGTGGATTTTCGAAATTTTGTGATTTAATTTTAGCCAGTTAGCTCATTGCTTCTACAATGAGTTGCACCGTAATGTATCAACCGTACGCTATGTCTTATTCTTCCTGCGACCGAACTGGGTCCGACAAAGTAAGTTATTTATGCTCAACTTGTTTTTATCGATGGATCATGAAAGTGAGACTTATCTAACAATAAGTTATAATGGCTATTCCTGGGTGTTTAACTTGCGCAAACATCATAAAGTTACTTGAAGAGCGGATCATGCTGGGTAATCTCAAATAAACCTGCTTACAGCATGCATTTTTAAATTCGTAATCATAATTGCACCCTTATAACAGGATTCATATGATAAGCAATCCCTCTCAAACTAAGCTCAAGTGTAAAATATGTAACACTTCACCATTGGAAAAGAGTTATAATTTAAATCAAGGATCTTTGGAGCATAAATTGACTTTATTACACCATGATTCTACGTGTCAGCAATTTTAGCTACAAAAGTTACTGACGGAAGCATTTATTGAATTGCTTTTAAAGTTTACGTGCCATTATTTACAAGATTGTGTCAGTTTGATTGATTGATATAAAGCAATGGTTGCTTTCGCCCTAGTGATGATGCACATCCCACTGCACTGGCATGGTAAACTTAAGGAATTCGTGAAATTTTTTCATGCGAAGAAGAAATTGTATTTGTTGTCATAAACTTCAGATCTTACGCAATCAACACTAATTCTATAAGTATGTATACATTGAAGTAAATTCCATTCAAATCACGAAACTTGTATCAGATCTTTTAGATTTCACTTGCTTAATTTGCTCCTGTCATGTAACTATTTTCTCTACATGGTTGTGCTTTGAAAAGATGTACTAAATTCTCACTCTTTAATCTCTATTTGATTTGCTTTTTAGTCAACTCTTCGTCCACAGTTTAAGTCCTTGATGTGAGGTGACTGATCTACTCTACCGTTTCTATTAAAACGGCCAACCTAAAAAGTTTAGAAAAAGTAGGAAGGAGAACCGAATTGTTTTCATAAGGAGTAGGCCGTCCCCATGAGACTGCTTTTTGTAGAAGAAAGGCAAATCTACAACTGAACTTGTAGGTACGAGAAATATTCTACTTGACGGGTGGACACAGCGGGTGGCATTTTGTAGGCAATAGAGGCATCTAATTTCTCGCTACTGTTTCTGTTGGCCGTTTTAATAGTGCCAATTGATTGCATTAGCCATCTAGGCTAGATAATGTAATTTCTTATGATAATTTCCCGTAGTGCAAGAAACAATATCATTATCATAATATGTACATCTTCAAAAACTGTGATTGAAGCATTTTTTTGCTCACTTTAGGCTAAATTAATGACAAAAAGGGGAAATTAGTAGACCATCGTACAAGCGTGCTATTGGGGATAGCTCACACCGCGCTGCATTGAAGCAATATTGTAATTCAAAAATTATTTTTACGAAGATGCGTTTTTTTAACTTGCAAGTTTTAGAATTTTCAACTTTTGAAAATTCGCTTGCTAAAAAA
>JAQFXU010003450.1:0-16194 GCA_034693705.1 Spatulosminthurus flaviceps | reverse complement strand
TTATTGTTTTGTTCTACGAAAATTAACAAAACTAAACTAAAAAACAAAAGTATTCTGATACAATATTACAGCACTAATTACAACGAACTTATTACAATTCTGAGCGGTCTTGATTTTCGTTAGTTTTTAATTTAACTTTTTTCATCATAACTGATTGTGCCACTTCAGAATATATAAACCAGGCAAATAAACCATATATATTATTACGATACAATTCAGGAGGCACCCAATACGTTCTGCAATATTCGTTAAGTAGGGAATCCTATAAACTAACCCCAGAAAACAAGGGTTCGAGTTCCAAAAGAGGGCAATGTATTAATAAGTTTTGCATTCCGGTTCACAAAAGTAAATTTTCAATCTGATTATCCGTAATTTTGATGAGCATTTGGCTGCATTTTGTTTTTCTACGATTACTGCATCACTGCGTATCTAACTTTCTCTATGATTATCGGTCCCTAGTAGGGACTCCCTACTCATTGTACTTTATTTTCTGTAAGAAATTTAAATACGAATGACTATGGGTGTAATAATTTCAAACCATAAAGTCCAAATTTTCATCTTATTTAAAAAAGTATTAACCTTATTTTAGGACGAAATTCACAAATTATAGGTAAGGACCAGTTGGAAAACTTCATTTGCGAGTTTTTCCTTTATTTTGGAACTACAGAATTTTAAATCGACTTTTGCGACGCGTTCGAAATTCTCATGACAATCACTGAGCATCTCTCCAGCATATTTGTTTTAGCCAGTCTTAATGTAACCAATCCGTTCATCGAACGGGTCGCCCCACTTGTAAAATAAAAAGGTGGTAAATAAGAGGCTCTTCAAGCCAGAGGTGTGACCCGCACGCGGATTTGGGCTTCAAAAAAATGTGCAATGCGGGCTTGGTCCGGGTTTGCGCTTTCGAAAAAAAATTAAAGCGGGCTTGGGGCGGGCCACTAATTCGAGTTTTATGCGAGGGGCGGGTTACGTAGAAAAACCAAACCCGCACATTTATTTTTTCTGAAGACCATTTTGCATACGCAACTAATAGAGGGAAACGAGTCCATTTAATTTGAGCTTAAGTATTTAATAAGCTGCTGGCTACAATACAAACATAGTAACATACGCATTTGAAACGAAAAGAGAAAGAAAAGCTTGTGCACACAATTTAGATAGTCTTCACTTAGCATCACATAACGTTATTGCTTTCGCCGCCTGTCAAAGCCAGCAGTAACAGCGTCAGTGCATTCGCCAAGCAAGATCATTTGCTCACCATGGATTTCTCGGAAGAAAACAACAAATTGAGAGGATTTAAATGCATTTTACCCGAATTTTGGCGGTTAGTGTGGTAGAATAATGTGATGTTTCATTCAGGACTAAATATGTTGAACGGTTTCAAAAAAAATGTTTGCCGTGAAAACTGCAGGTTTTTTTTGCGGGTTGTGAACGGGTGCGGGTTAGCAGCGGGTTCGGGTTGTAAAAAATATTAAGGATTTTTTGCAGGCGGGCCTGAATCGACAAAATTATACTCGCTAGGTGTGCGGGTCGGGCTTAAATTTTATTTGCTGGATTTCTTGCGGGTCACACCTCTACTTCAGTGCATGTTCACACAAAATCATCTTGTCCCTCTTCCCCCCTCATAGGAATGAATTGGATTGTATTGTTTAGAAGATGTGGATGGATGTTTAGTTATGAAGACTATGAAGTAGAATTCACATTCCAAACTGCACGTCATTCCTGTATGTTCATATACAACAACCGCAGCTTTTAAGTCCTATGACGGTGACACAGAGGACATGAACAGGAGCGCTCTCTACAATAAATAATAAATCGTAGCTCCATTTCGCGTGAGACTCTCTCATCCATTCCGACGCTCCGCAGTCCGCAGCCAATCTTTTCTCTCTCCTAGCGAAAATAGAAGTCTTGGTTATTATTTATTACAATGCAATGGCAAGCAAAAGACTAGAACACAGTTTCTTTAGCTTTACTGGTCAATGAGAGGCTGTGACTGGCCAGTCTTAAGTTTAGGGCCAGTATAAGGAAAGGGTACTATGACACTCCAATAGTCAAATGTGTAATGCAAATATATATTTTTCCAAGCTCTGACGAATTGACAAAAATGGTTCAATTTACAGTTTAATATGTATGTAGTTGAAAATTGCATACGGTATAACATAGGCTGGAAAAACAATGCTCAAGATTTGCTCAATGGTTGAAAGTGGATAGCTTACCGCTTGTATTTGCAGACGGTTGTGTTGTGGGATGCATTTGAAAAATAGCTTGACACTGTTTGCGTATAGTAATGCGTAGGCGGTGTATGGCGTATTCGGCATAGGCGCATAGCGCATATTATACAAACACAAGCAACGGAGAATTAGTTACCCTTTACCTGTCCACCCGCCAATTCCAGTTTCACTCAGAATTTTAATTTAATTCCTGCGATTCCTGTTGTGTCCTGTCCTGTGTATTGCTTTTGTTGAAAAAGTGTATAACATCATTATAACTGTGTGCGTATTTACCTTTTATTACTTGTCACTTGAGAAAGCATTCAATCTAAATATGTGACATATACAATGTGCACAAAGTTTGAATTAAATTGACATATAAGGTTTTCATTTTGTAAGAGAATTGTGTAGAGCTGAGGTTAAATTGAGGAAAAGTTAAATCGTGAATTGTAGTGTAAAGATATGGTGGTGGGAAGAACACGTCCAGGACGACAATTCGGAGTATTTCGGAGAGGATCAGACTGAATTTTGCAGCTTCTGCTACTGAATTTGAAAATTGTGAGACGAACCCGAGAATTTCGTAAGAAGTTTTGTAAGTAGGTTGAGTTTTGAATGTGTTGAAGTATATTTATGCGTATTTGAAGGTGTCTGAAAAACAGTTTTGTAGATGGACTGTATTTTGTCACTGTGTGATGAACTAATAACTGATACGTTGGGTCGAGCCTTTATTTAAATACATATTTAGAATTAAATGCAAAATAAAAGTGCTCTCGTCAGGCTATGATTGCTGAAGGTGAAAAATGGAAAAGGTTGATTGAGTAAGTTCATGTAGTTTTGGTTGCATGGACAGGGCAACTTTAAAAATATCTTGCCGATGGTACATGAGATTTCTAGGCAGTGCAGTGGCTTGAAAGAATGGATATAAGTAGATGAAGATTTGATGTTTATTTTGTACAAGGATTTTTTAATGGAAATTATCATATGGGATATCAGCAGGTGGGTGCACTTATCTTAAAATTTAGAGAATAAAGTTTCGTAAAAAAGTTGGAATTAGAAGGAGAAGATCCTCGAAGGAGATATGGAGCATAAGATAGGATGCTTGCCAAATAATAGCATTTTCAATAAAGGAATACGGAAATAATGTGTAAACTGGGTGTGCTTTTCGCTTGAAGAACGTTCTTGATTTTGATTTCCAGATCGAGAGGATAAATGAGCAAGCTGTTCCGTGCGGCAGATCGATTTTTACGGCTAGTTTGACTAAGGGGACCTTTTAGATCGAAAAAGGAATTGTGAAGGATAAATATATATATTTGTGCCAACATCACATCAGCATGCATCAAGAAAGCGACTGGGTTACGAGGATAATTAAACTGGAGAGTGATATTAGCAAATGGAAGTGCAAGTTTGAAAAGGAGTCTCTGTGGAGATCTGTGGTCGAAGAATGGATCTTTAATGAATTTGGTAAAAGTTATTTGGTTAGCTTGTTCAATATGATTTGGAAGATAAATATGTCGCCATTTATTATCTAGTAGCACTAATTATTATGTATCCAACAATATGAATTCTGAATAGCCATTAGGGGAGTGCTCAATTGAGCCAAATTTATTTTTGATATTAGGTTTCGACATTTCTGCAAGAGTCCAGTCTTTGGAAAGGAATCTCCGCGCTAATCGTGTTATTGATGTATCATTTAGTACAAAAAACTCAAACAATGTTAACTTTGAAGAGCTCAAAAATGATTTACTCAACTCAAGCTTATATCACAATAAAAGCAATGGTAGTGTTGCTTCACCTGAGACAATGTTGTCCAAGTTACCTGAATCCATAGAAGTAACAGAGGTTCAGCCTCTTTCGAGGACTACTGGTGATCAGTTTTTACGTCGGCAGCCCGACATGATTTTGGAAGCAGCGGATACTGTTGAAGAGAATGAACTTGATGATAATATCGATTACGGTTTGGAGTATGACCTTAACGGTGATGACGATGATGAACGTACAGAATATCCGTTAACTATTTATGGTACTAGAAGTGAAAATTTAGAGCATTTGCTGTATTGCTTGTATTGCGTGTTTATATAGTACCACCTCTTTATTTTGGTTTACAGATGACGACGATACAATGGATACAAACAGTCAAGGGAATGACGCTTCTTGTGCTAGTGGTCCAGCCGGTACGTGCAATATTTTTGTTGGGGTGCACCTAAATTTGGAATAATTGACATGGTTACACTTGAAAATTTAATGTAGAGGATAGCAGCGATCCGTTGGTATACAAAGCGGATAATTTAGAATTTACCGTGGTGGAAGCCGCTGATCAGGATGGTGGTAAATCTGAGGAAGACCAGAGCTCTCCGTCGCAGTATGGCTACAGGGTTCGAGCAAACAAAAGTCTCATACGTAAGTCACGACAATTGGTAATATTAGTAGTTAACAAGAATTTACTCCTCACGTTTTTCATCTATTTATAAGTTTGAAAAGTGTTTTGCTTCTTTAATAGAAACTATATATTTGCCTGGGCATAAACCAAAATTTCAATGTCGCGCTTGTAGTAGAGTATTTAATGATCGGGGGAATGGCCACCGTCATGTTCGTAGAATGCATCCTGGTTCTAGTTTAGCAGAGCAGCGTCGAGCAGAAATGAAAACATTTTTATCCGCTCCTCGAATACTTGAACCTGAAATTAGTTTGAATGAAAATTCAGAGTTCGACGAGGAGGTGGATCATTATACGGGGAACAGTGAAGAAGAAGAAGATGAATTTGAAGATGAAAAAGAGTCCATTCATAATGACTCCTTTGGCCAGTCCGGAAATAATAGTTTAGAAAAAATGATAGGCCAAAATGGTGAAGTAGGTAAACTCAGCGAAGAAAAACGTAGCGCAGCGGCCAAATTCATCAGTAAGTTCGTAGGAGCATGGTTGATTTACTTGCCTCAATTTATCAATTACATTGTGTTTTTCATCAGTGTTTTTTTCATAATTTGTAGGGAAATTGGATGAAAACCGTTACGAATGCGTCCAATGTGGTCGGCTCTTTTCTGTTAGCTGTAATGCACGACGGCACGTTCGAGTGGTACATTTTGGAGAACGTTTGTACGCTTGCAGGCTATGTCAAAAATTGTTTTCTAGCAAAACCGATGGACTTATACACGAAAAAACTTGTATGGGTAGAAAAATAAGTAAGTGATAGTGATAATAATACAATACTTAACACGATAAACTTAAGCGATTTCAATTGCGTTAGCTTAGTGTACATTGGTAAATTCCTTGCAGGAAGAATTGAAGGTGATCCACCGATGTTTGAGTGTAAAATGTGCAATAGCCGGTACACAGATCTCCAGAGCGCTTGGTTTCACGCCAGAAAGATGCATCTAGTTGATTCAGAAAAACCACACAGATGTCCGCATTGTCCAAGGTCCTACTTTAACCGTAAAGACTTACTGAAGCACATCGAGAAATGTGGAGGTACGTTTCATATATTTCCTAAATTGCTGATGTGTTAGAGAGATAACTATTTTTAATTCAAAATATTCTTTTTGTAGCTACTCTCAGCGAAGGCGACTTGAATTATGGAATCTCAGTGGAGTCCCGTAATGAAGAGACTAGTAGTGGCGTTTTTAATGTTAATTCCAATGAATCGCTTCAAGGATCTCAGAAAGAAGTATCAGAAAGCAACTTAGACTTTTCAGTTGATCCAGACGACAAATGAAATTGAAATTTGTAAGATATAATGCATGATGTTTGATTTGTTACGTGTGTTTCAGGCTTGTAAATCTAAATGTACGTGGTTTGTTCCTAGTTTTTAATGTAACGACAGCACAAGGTTGCTGCCCGCCGAACGGGAACGTCCTGTCATCGTAACATAAAAACTTAAAAGTAGCAACAATTTTCTGGTGAAAAAGAGGTATTAAACCGTTTCTCCAATTATTTAACTCGTCAGTACATCCAGGATTCTCGCCTAAACCATTTGTAATACATCTGGGTTTTAAATTGTGTACTTATTTTTTACTAAAATTTTCAAGTTATATATTTCGTACTGATGGTTAAAAGTTAAAATTTTGTACATTCTTGTAAACACTTAAAATTGCACTAGGCAGTATAAGTAGAAGTTTTCCAAGGTTCTTCTCACAAGAAATTTTATTTTATTTTAGCACAAGCGGTTTTTGTGCCCAAGCAGTCAGCACATAGTTTGTACTACGTGCTCATTAATTACTTGATTTTACCATGATAGTTATGTAGAGATAACATTAATCCTGACCGGCAGATGCTTTTGTGTGGGCAGCTGATGGACTATTGTCCTGTTGTTTTCATAACTTCTATAGTGTAACCTAAAATTTATTATGTGAAATTCGGCAGTTGTGAATTCAGTGGAGTTAAGAATCATTTTTTTGCATTTACTTACGACCCACAGATAATGGGCAAAATGATCTTGTCCCGTTGATTTCGCACTGATGTAAGTATTCTTATGTTAGAGTAAAAAGAATGTATTTTGCTACCCCACATAATGGATATGTAAACTCCCGAACGTTTGCAGCATTGTGAAGACAAAAATTGTATCGTTAATTGTGAACCCCTGCTGTACAATAAATCATGTTGGGAATAAGTGGCTAAAACCGTAGTGATGAGCAGTACTTTATAAGTACATGTTAGGCAACCCAACATTCCACCTGGATTGTCAGTCTGGATCAAAATTGTTTTGAGCCTCGGCAAAGCAAAGAAAATAAGAGAACGAAAGTTATTTCATGGTCGAAGCACTTTTTAGGTTCTCAAAATATATTATTTATTCTTAAAATTTTTGGGTTCTCAAAATATATTATTTGTTCTTCAAAAAATTGGGTTCTCAAAATATATTATTTGTTCTTCAAATTGGGTTCTCAAAATATATTGTTTATTCTTCAAATTTTTAACACGGTATCAGTGCCAGGGCCTGTCAAGCCATGCGTCTCTTTTACAATATATGCGATATGTGGTCAAACCAGCTTCTACATTCAAAATTCATCCAGTTGTCCCCAAATAGGACTCCCATTTAGATTTTTTCCAGCCTATAACCGCTGAATAATTTTAGTAAGCATTATTATGAAATTAAGTGTTTGATAAAATAGCGTTTATTATAAATTTAAGTTTAAGTGTTTGATAAAATAGTATTTGTTATATATTTAAGTAAGTATTTTCTTCAACAGTTTTGAGCTACCTTACCTTACCTATCCCAACGTTATATCAAAAGCCGTAATTATTACAGACTAAATACGATATTGTGCAAATAGATGCGAAGCTCTAGCTATAGTACATAATTACTATAAAGTAGATTATTACTACACTGTTCCAAGCCAACGAACCCTAATATGTAGGCATATAGTTCCTCATTGAGAACTAAACATTCGTACGAAACTTATAGAAACTTCTGGAAATATATTATATCAAAGCTAAAAATAACGAAGAAGGTAGCATTGTTTACGATTGTTCTACCACGTGAAAAATGGGTTCATTCTGGAACAAAGTAGATGAAAAATAAATGCATAGGAAAATAGCGCAATATTATTTTTAAGATATAAATATTTTAAGCAATATTCGATAAACAGTAAAACTATGAATAATGGCTACCAGCAAAGCATATAGATAATGTTTTTCACTCGAATTTTTCCAAGCTTTCTAACAATTTTTTTTTCATACTTTTATCGAATCTGTCCACAAACCCTACATCCGGATTGCCTTCCATCTCCAATCGTTTCATGATCTCAAGATGTGATTTTTTCTTTCCGTGTGTATTTATCACATTCCGGTTAGCATTTTCACCTCTTTTCAGCTGTCCTCGTTCGCTTTCAACGGGACCCCAATTGCTCCGTGGAATACCATACGTTTGCATATATTTGTAGCACAAGCGACAACGAAAGCGGGATTCTTCGGGTTTTTCACTTGGCAAATATTCAAACCACTGACGGAATTCGTCTCGTTTGATCAAAGTCGTATAAGGCATAATATCTTGCTGGTACTTTTTCATCTGGTAGAGCCAACTGATATCAAATGGGGAGCTCCGCCGACACCGACCTGAAAAAAACGTCTAATATTTATTGTGGTTGGGACAAAGCACATCAATTTAAGCAAAAACATTAAAAAGCAAATATGACAAGTTTGTTTAAAAAAATCAACAACTTGCGAATATTACCAGCAGCACGTTCGTCAATTTTTGGAGGAGCAATGACTTGATAAATAACCTCCCTAGGGTTTGGTTCTATAATGGATATTTCTGGTTCCGGTTCAGTACTGGAACCGTCCTGGAAAGCATCTTCGTACTTGATATCAATATTGGGATCGTTGTAATCATCGTGAACAATTTCAACCTGATTACTTTTATTCCTTGTACCAAACGTAGTTGGAGATGTTGAAGGTCGGGTAGAGTAGCTTGAGCAGTCTTGAACTTCAGGAACCTCGAAGTCTAATTCATACAGAGTATCAGCATCTTCGGTCTCTTTGGACAACCCTGATATATCGACCTCAGGTAGTTCTACAACATTCCCTACGACGCGAATCCCCCCCAGCGAATCAGTCCCCAAAGGTACAGTACTTGAATTTAAAGTAGTGTCTGGCACTTTTTTAACATCTGGACGTACACTTTCAACTACAGGTTTACTTTGAGAAAGCTGACCTGTAAAAGCAGTGCTAGCAGCAGGTACATTAATCTTTTCTTTAGAAGTACAGTTAACACTGTCGTTTCCAGAGTACAAAAAAACTTTCGAGGAGTTCCCATCTGTCGCAGGTAAACTACTGGAAGGCCTTTTTTTCAAACTCCCCTGAATTTGAGCACGCTGTGACTCAAGAGAATGTGTAACACCACGATTGACTGCACCACTATTCATATTTCCGTTCAGTGGCATTTTGTTCAGTGGCGTTACGATCATTCCACTACTACTTTTTGGAATCCCCGAATGTCCCGAAGAACCAGCTGCATTACCAGTCAAATTTGAAACATTAGCAGGAACAACGACATTAGAAGGACTCCCCAATACCGGAATGGAGTTTTCCGTAGCGTTTAATGCCCTTCCCGAAGTGTTTTCCAGAATGCCATTATTACCCGTACTGGTACTCACTAGTGGATTCGCGTTCTTTAATGGAGGCGGTGAAGCTGGTGATTTGCAACTCCTTGGCTGCCTTTCTTTAGTTGACTTATTCACAACTACGTTGAATATTGATGGCAAATCCTTAGGGTACAAACTCTCTTCATCAGAATCATCCAATCCCTCTCCGGCAGCTTTGACCATTTGAAGGCGCAGCCAAATGTTGAACCCTAGATTTTGAATGTAACAAGAATAAATTTAATGTATTATTGTCAAATAAAAATATAATCATTACAAAAAAATCACCTCCTAATTCCGTACATCCGTACCAGCTAAACGGTCTAACTTATCTCCTGCTCAACTGAACAACAGGACACATACAGGAGATACCGAATATGTAGGCCTCTCCAAAATTGCGTAAATATAAATGCCGAAATACTCAGGTTTCAACTCCAACCGTGGGTAGAAGTTCTAACAAGCGAATTTTATTACAATTATGAAGACAACTACTATTGCGATGATTCTCCTTAAAAACTTGACTTACGTAGCAATTTAGCATCATTTTTCAATTTTTTCATCATTCACACAATATCGAACTTTTTAGCTAAATAATAATTGCATTGTACACTTATACTTTTCCATCTTTCATACATATTAGGTTTCGGTAGTACAATCATAGCCCTTGTTACAGAACAAACATGGCCAAAAAATATGCATCCAGATTTAAATAATCGTAAAGGGTTATGAACGAGAATAAAATTATGGACAAGTTTAAAGTTTGAATATGTAAATCTAATTTTTTGAATATTTTCGTTACTCATACTCCCTGAAAAATTCAGATATTTGCTTTTGCCGCCCTAATAGGAGACAGCAATCTCACATAAAAATTATTAATTATTACCAAATTTATGAAGAAGGTACTCCGCCACGTATTTACAAAACAATTTTTGGTCCCTAAATCGACTTCGGTATTTGTCCAATGTAGTTTGCATATCGTTAACCTTTGACTCCAAATAAGTCATCCTCTCTTCCACTGACATGGTCCCTTTTGGTGTTGCTCCTGATTGTCCTGATGGAACTAGAGCTACCGCCGCATTCATGTTTAACGAAATCTTGCTGCCTGGTTCAATTTTATAAAATTCTCAACTGCATCCTGAAAGGAAAAAGTACAATAATAATTATTAACATTGACGAAACGAACATATCCAGTAAATAAGAATACAAATTTCAGAAATAATATTCCCCATTTACTTATTGAAATATCTGCTTGAATTGGAATTAAGTAGGAATTGTATTAAGACATGTAACTTTGTTATTTAGTCGAAGAGATACCAACAAGGTCGGAGTGAAAAAAAATATAGTACTTACAAAATAGATAATTCGTGTAAGCACTGAGGCTTTTTACTAGCTAATGCATATTTAGCTATGAGTGAGGAGTAGAGGAGGAATATTTTATGATAGTGTGTATAGTTGTGTTGTGGGGTATACTCACTGCAACTATACGTTAACTTTACTCGCACTACTAGAGGAAAGCCTTCACTCACGGAGAATGTTTGTGGCACTATACGAAAGAGGAACGAAGAAGTGACGATCAAGTTTTTGTACCTCAGCCTCTCTCACGTACAATTTCGGAGCAGCATATGTATGCACACATGTTACTTCTAAAGTCCCTTTTGCCTCTCTCTATAAGCGGAAACGCATGAGGCTAAAAAGGAAAAACTCACTGCTCACACTTGTCTATTTCAGCTGTATATTCAGCCCAATCCCCTCCAAATCTACACACGTGTTTTTTAAACATTTTCCCAGCCTACGCTATATACCCTCCTGTTATTTTAAACATATGAGAAGGGGAAGGTTTGGTCATCAAGTCATCATGCAATGTAAGTACAGATTGTATAGCAACATTTCTCCTGGAAGCGGAATTTTAGGCTATGCTTTCCAGCATCAGCTTTAGCACACCGGATGACGCGAGAAAGGCGAAGGACAGAGAGCTTCACTTTATGACTGTGACTGAGTCTGGGTGCAACGTGCAACAGCTTTAATTATTGTCAATAAGATATAGAGCTGAAGGCTATAAAGTATGTATTTATAGTCGGACAATACATAAATCACAAGCCGCGTCAAACGTTTTTCACTTGAAGATTTTTGTTCTAGGTTACTGTACTAAAAGGTTGATACTTTAAGGTGTGTTCAACTGGTCACATTTATTTGTGATTTCGAAGTAAAAGGATATAAAACTAGCAAACGCATTAGATGCTGAAAAAGACGTTAATTTTTGGAGTTGTGTTAAATGGTTTTTAGGGCATCCACGCCATATGTATGAAGTATCAGCATGTATAGCCTTAATGAGCAAGCTGAATACATATCACTAAATAGAAAGTAATTATTGGGTATATGACCGGGCGAGGCTGAAAGACGGAATGTAAGAGTAGTTGATGCATATGATTCAAGTGGCTGGACAGTGGTGTGTAAATAAGGGACACTCTGTTTTTGTTTCTGTGAGTACCAAAGGACATGAACGTGAATGCCATGCAGACGACACGAAGTGTTCGTAAAAATATAAACAACGTTTATTCTTCTAAGAAGAGAAAGTGAAGCACAATATTTGTGGTTAAATGGACCCATTGTACTGAATCATAATAAACACGAGCAGTTACAGGTCAAGTGATTTCTCGAGTAGTTACTTGTATGTCATCAGATTTTTTTGATTTTTTGCAGGTGCTAATCAGTTGATTGGGTAGAGGTGAGGGATGGGTATTTTTAAGCTTTCCTTCAATCTTGGACTTAGCCTCGCAGACCTGATTGGCATCGAAAGCGTTTCGTACTCCGGGACCCCAATTTTTGGTTGGATTCACTTGGTAACGGAGAACACCTATTTTCCGGGAAATCGGGTTTGCATCAGGATGATTGTCAAAATTTACTTTGATGTCGGGTTCTTTTTTTAAAAAGTAATTGATGATATGTTCGCCAGCTGTTCCAGGTTTTAGCTTGCCCCCATGACCTTGTTGATGCCAGGACCAGAATATCTGCCAGATTATTTCATTAGGTGCGTTGGTTTTAAATGTACCAGGTCCGGTGTGGCTGGAGGATACTTCATATCCTAGGTTAAGAAATGCCGACCTATACAATAATAAATAATACAATTGAGAATATCAGAAATAGATACGAAATATAGCAGAAAGATATTGCGTGACAAAGTAACTAAGCATAAAGTTTTAAAAATACCTAAACGTAAGTATAGGAATTACAGTGCTTCTTAACACAGATGATAACTGTGAAATATCGTAAAGCAAAGGATTCTCGGTTTCTTCTTGTACAACTTGAAGTAGTCCCTCAATCCTTCGACGTGTTCCAAGGTATTCATATTTATCACTACCAATATTTTTCTGCATGTGACTCACGAAGTCTTTATCATGAATCAGCCCGTTCCATATAGGACCTCCAAAATTAAAGGACGATTCACACATATGACAGCGTTGCCCCACAGGAGGGCCTCGTGGACAAGTAAAATGATTGCTTCCTTTCTTGGCCGCTAGGGGTTGAAAACTTAAACTATAGCATCCAGTGCACTGATAAAACATTGCGGTTTCACTGCAAAAGTAAAAAAAAAAAAAAAAAATATACACGATTAATGTCATTCAGAGACACAACGTGGTTTTATGCACTTAATTTCATTTTCCTATTTTCTTACATTGCACTCTGTTTGCAAAGAACCGGACTGTGTATTACTCGAAAAAATATCCGTATGTAAAAATCTATTTTCAAGGATATAAGTGGCACTACATACTTCCCATACCGGTTCGCTACACTCTGTACAGCATGAATCAAAATTCTCAAGGCCTGTTAAAAAAGATCACTGGTCATTGTCACTTCCACAAAGATAGAAGATTATCGCAACTATATAATTCACAGCAAATCAAAACTTACTAATTCTTGACATGCCTTGGACTTCACAGACATTGAACCATATTTGGCGAAGCAAGACTCAGGCGTATTTCCTCCAGCCAACACCGCCATGTCAGTAGCTGTCACTAATAGCATTCCACCGTCTTTAACACACTTTGCATTTTGCAAGCAAAGCATCAAAATTATTTCATTTTAAAATCCAGTAAGTACTTCATCATTTTTCCAAACATAATTGACATCTCATTACCTGCATGACACTGTCTAAAAATGGCATAGGGGAGCCATAGGGATCCAAATCAGCTACTGCAAATTCATTCCTCTTTCCTAACATCAGTAACCTACAATCATACCCAATAAGAATTTCTTAATTCATCAATTATTGGAGCTAAATTTCTTGTGGTTGTGACCTCTTAAAAAAAATTGATGCTTTTGCTAGACTCTTACGAAGCATCTTCGCAACTTGCGACAACCTTAGCAACTCCATTGAGTTTACAGTTCTCCTTCAGTGACTCCAAAGCTTGTTGCGAAAAGTCGTTGGCCAAAATGGTGTCTACATTGTCAATTTCCTTGGCATATCGAATCGACCTAATTCCAGACGCCGCCATTGCTTCCAAAATATTCACCTTCCCTTTCCCAGCAAACTCCCTCTCAATAAAGGTTTGAATTCCAATCACACTATTAAAAACATTTGTATTAATTAATTTCATTATTACCATAAAGTCGGGTATTCAATTAATTCAAACTATTCCCCGTCGCAACCAATTTCTCAACACTACATCATAATTCAACCCATAACTGACCTCACATCTCTATTAACTTCCTGGGTCGGATTATAAAAAGTCTTCTGGCCCTGACCACATCGTATAGTAGCCTTCCCTTCCGTAATATCGCTGTCTCTTAGGACTAACTCTCCAACCTCCACCGCAACCGTTGTCTCTCCTTCATCCACCTCCATCCCGATGTGTACACTCCTAAAAATATCCATAAAAATTATTGTAATAGCATTTTCTTCTTATCACAAAAAATCAGTATCCTCGCACCCAGGTTTTCCCCAATGGGGAATCCCCGCAGCTAAACATGTGCTGACTCAACAAGCCACAAAAAACAAATCTCGTGTTAAAATGTCCCCTCCAGTTCAGTCAACCAACGCATTCAAAATGTTATTTCAAATCACAAATATTTTTACGTCACTCACCCTCAGCCAAGTTCTAATAGACCCCTAAAAGTGTCAGTCGGTGTCGGTTATAAACCCGGTTTTTTTCTCAAATTAATTCTGCAAACGCAAAGTAATATTCCCTCAATGTTTCATAAACCCATAAAATCACTACACCCCAAACACCTTCCACAGTACTAAAATTGTTCTTAAAAAATATTCCGACAATTCCGTTAATCACAATCCCGTCATTGTCTTTCTCCACTCTCCGCAGTTTCTCATCCCCTAGCAATATTTCTTTTTTACAAATAAATTGTACGTAAGTAATGTAAAGGAATTCCTCACTCATTTCACAATTACCGCAAAAACATAATGTGCCATCGAGAGGACACTCATACACCTGCACATGGCATATTTTCGTATGTATATTATGTACATTCTTCAGCATCAAACACGTGCGTATTCCACAAACATTTTCAATGGGTTCAATTTCGATTTTGAAGGCAATGCTATAATTTTTAACTGCCAACTAGCTTTGTTTCTATACTGCTCTATGTATATATATATAGGTAAAGTAACTTAAGCATTCAGCACATTATGCTTTCCCTATATATACAGGTTATAATAAATTCGAAACCAATGAGGCCCATCTTGAACATAAAAAGCCAATGGTTTTTAGGGCTTTATATTTGCTGAAGTCCACATGGACACTCGTCAGCTCTTAAAGCTTTTATTATAGCTATACATACAGCATGGTAAAACTATATACAAACTCATAAGCAAAGAAATTAGTCATTATATTTGTGCACAAAGTTAAAATTCAGTCAAAAAAAGTCGTCAAAATTTGGTGAGTCCTTATCCTTTCCTTTACTATGTCTATACAAACTCATTTGTGTTCGAGTCCCATCCTTTATTTTAATGGACATTCTATGGCGAATCACTATGGTTGAATTTATTTTCGCTTTTGATCCACAATAAGTGGGAAAAGCTCATGAGCATGCCTTTTAGTGGAAGAAGTCAGTTGCATGGGATTTGAGACCGCATAGGCAGTTCATGCACATGCTTCGTATGCCGCGTTGGAATCACCAGCTCTCATATTTGTGTCCTCATTATGTACACGCACATTGTGCGTAGTTAGACGAGTGTGAGGACTAAAGAATTCAAGTAAGTAAAAAAAACCAAGAGCATGGCGTTCATTTCAAAATGTCCCGCAGCCTTTTAACCAATAAATAAGAGCTATTTATTGATAAGGAGAAGTTTGAAAGAGATGTGGGTAAAAACGTGAAAAAATATATAATAAACTCTGGAAGAGAGTTTTCCTTTGAGTGCGTATATGCAAGACAAGTGCATGGCAGAAAATTGTAATTGTGAAGTGCTCGTGTGTCTTATTTATATGTTGTGCATTGAGAAGTATTTATTGTGAGTGTGTGCGCCTGGGTATCTTTGAAATTTTTGAACGCGCTGTTGACTGTTGGCGTGTGCGTTTCGGTCCGGTTCAGTTGTTTTTGTCGCATGTTAGGGAACGAGACATTTATAGAAAGGGGTATCTGCACTCGCGATTAAAGTGGGATAATATCATTAAACCGAAATCGGATTCAGTCGAAAGGGCTACTTGTGCAGTTAGATTTATTGATTAGGACGACACAGCGGTGAAGAGGGAAGGTTGTTACTCTGCTCCATGCTACATTTTGATGAATTGGAGAGAAGTGTTTTTTGAAGGTGAGTGATGGGTGTAGTGGATTTTTTACAGAATTTTTTCCTAGTTATGTAGATAATATTAATTTAGAAAAATTTGCATCAGGATAGTAATGTGGGATTAATTGAATTGAAGGACTTTTAGAGAGCGATTTGATTTGATGAGTGCCTTCAACTACATGGT